>JANHGB010041334.1:9472-24791 GCA_026283785.1 Coracopsis vasa
GGGGGGGGCGGGGCGGGGGCCCGGCGGGTGGAGGGGGCAGCCCCGTAGCCGGGTTTGGGGAGAAACCCGCCGGGTTGCGGGCTGCGGAAGGGCCGCGGGGGGCTGAGGGGGTCCCAGCCCCGGTAACCCAGCCCCGGTAACCCAGCCCCGGTAACACAGCCCCGGTAACACAGCCCCGGTAACACAGCGGGGCATCCCGGGAGGGCTGCGGGGGCTCCGCGCAAACGTGCTCATGACATGAGCCCTCCCGTCGGCAGGAGCTCCTGGAGCCGGGCCCCGCGGCCGGGGGGGTGCGCACGGCGGTTAGGGACGCCCCCTCCGTCCATCCCATCCATGCATCCCTTCTTCCGTCCCTCCTTTCCTCTTTCCACCCCTCCATCGCTCCCTCCATCCAGGAACAATGCGCGCTCCCTCCGGCCGCTGCCGCACGTCAAGCGCACGCTGGAGCGCTCGTTCGCCTCCAAAACAGTCGTGGCGCGGAGGAGCTGATGGCATCTTGTAACGAGGGGCTTTGCCTGAAAGGGGAAAGGCCAAAAGGCACTTTGGGAAAAGAAAGGGTTTAAAGTAGCTTTATCCTGTGCGTTCCAGCATAAATACCCCGGCTTTGGAGGCTGTTTTACAGCGTTCCAAGTTTCACTCTGGGATCACAAAAATTAACATTGCCATTGACTGGATCCTGGTTTTGTGGCAGATTCAGGGCTTTGGATGTGCTGAACTGAAATGATGAGAGACCTCGAGCGCGCGTGGTGTTTCCTTTGAATGCACCGATAACGGCTTGGGATTGATTTCCTCATCCCATGCATGGGAATTGCCAAGGTTTCCCCCTGGATTCCTTCCCATGGGGGCTGCCTGGGCGCTGGTGGCTGCTCCAGCAATGACAGGGCACCGGGTTCTGCTGCTGCTGGATGCTCCGGCGCCTGTTTGCTCTTGGAGGTGGTTCTGAATGAAACATTCCAGCGGGATCGGAGGCCCGGGGGTTGTTTATCCCGTTAAACATTTGGTTTAGCTCTCTTTAGCACAAGTGTGTTGACATTTTCTCTTGGGGGATAATGAATGGCATGGACTGCATTGTGTTCCTCGGAAAGCTGCGGGATCCCGCAATAACATAAACACCCAGGGCTGAATCCATCCCAGCTCCGAGAGGAACGGGCTCCGTGTTTACATCAGTGCTGCTCCTGTTGAAGTTTATTATTGCTTATGGGAATGGCCCTGTTCATGCTTAGTGGGTTTAGTTCCTTGCTGACGGCTGCAGTTTCCCTCCCTGCTCCAGGCTGGAGGTGCAAAGCTCCCAGGGAGGAGAAGGAGCAGCCGGGGGCTCTCCCTGCTCACAATTGGGTTTCTTGGGAGCAGGGATGGGTTTCGCAGCTGCCTTTGTTCTCTCACCGAGCCCCCGCCGCATTCTTCCCTTTAGCCATTATCATTTGGGTTAAACAGAGAGGCAAGTTGTGTCCCATATGGAGCATGTTAACAATTGCTTATCAGGAGCCCCTGTTTTCTCCTCCCTCCTCTTCTCCTGGCCTTTCTTCTCCCTTCTGAGGTCTGCGTTGGGGCTTTAACAGCATCTTGGGCTCGGTGCTCATCACCCAAACCTCTTTTATGTCCCATCAGAGTTCATTCCCTACAGTGAAACAGGGAATAAACACTGGGAAATCTCCCGCGTGGGTTTCCCTGGATGCTGTGAAATGTGGGACACAGCAGCTGAAGCAAGCAGCGTGTCTGTGGTCATAGATTCATGTCTCTGGCTGGCAATGGGCTTCTCCCCCGGTGCAGCTGAGGCTCCCATTGCCTTTCTGTGAGGAGGATGATGAGGAGGAGATGATCCTGATGCCAGTTCCCATGTTTGTACAGCCTGATACAAACAGGAGCTGTGGTTTTCCCAAATCCGTCCTTAGGGTTAGAGCCCTCATCCCGCATCCATCCTCTGCTCCCAGGGAATTCAGTAGCCGCTGTTATGTTGGGTGCCCAAACACAGAGGCAAGGGCCTAACCTTAGGCCAAGGGAGTGGCTATCAGGTCACTTCATCCACTCCTCCTTCCCCCTTGGAAAAGGTAAACACAAAAGCCTCCAGGAACTTTTGCCTCCAAAGCCAGTGTTGCATCCCATGGGATGAGAAGGAATAAAGTGATTCCATGTGGCACAGCGTCACCTCCGTAACGATGGAATCATCCTCCATCATTTAAGTAAGTCCTGGAAGGAGTTTGGGAGTGTGTGCTGTGTCTGCAGTTTGCTGTGGACTTGATTTGTATTAATGGAGGAGCTATTCCCTCGGGATAGGAATGCCGCCTCCAGGTTTTCCTGCAAACAGCCCAATATTTTCCTTTCTTCCTTTCTGTCTCTGCTTCTGGAATGGTTTGGGGATTCTGCACCTCCCAGCTTTCATCCCTGCAGCTGGAAGGAGATGGGTTG
The DNA here is from genome assembly GCA_026283785.1 of Coracopsis vasa. Taxonomy (NCBI): domain Eukaryota; kingdom Metazoa; phylum Chordata; class Aves; order Psittaciformes; family Psittacidae; genus Coracopsis; species Coracopsis vasa. The sequence continues at coordinate 11,879 of JANHGB010041334.1, forward strand.
CGTGTAGGGAAGGAGAAATCCCTCAATCCACGGATTACGGCAGCAAATGCAGGAGCACCAGATTGGAGCGAGGATTCCTAAAGGGAATGACATTAATGCATCTGGAGAAGCGATAGTGACCCTTGCACCACGCTGACCCTTGCCTTGATGCCATTGTAAACACTTTTCAGTTCTAGGGTTTGAGCTCCAGTGATTCCATGGCTGGAAGCGGAGCTTTGCCCTTGGACACGGGCTCCGGGGAGGCTCCTTTTGTCATCCCAGGGCAGATCCCGGCGCATCTGCCCAAATGTCAGCTGGAATTTGGCAGCGTGCAGGAAAGCTGGAGGCTCCCGGCATCTCATTTACTGCCTTCCTCTGCTGGTTAATGGATGTGCTGGTTAATGTGGTGCTCTGGCTCCATTGGTGCTGCTGGTGCTGCTGGGCCGTTGTGTGTCATTGCCCTCTCATCCCATGGGACACACGTGCCAGTGTCCCGATTAAAAGGAAGCTGTTGAGACTAAACCAGACTTAAGCAGGGAAATTCCCATTACTGATCAGCAGCCAGCAGGGAATCATAGAATCCTATCACAGAATCAACCTGGTTGGAAAAGACCTTTAATATCATCAAGTCCAACCTTTCCCCCAGGTCTGCCAAGTCCACCACTACACCAGTTTTTCCCAGTGCCAGCCCTGGCAATTCCCAGTTCTGGAAACCAGCTTTATCCCCTTGCAGGCTCCACTGCTGGGATTGCTTTGGGTGTATTTTCCTGGTGGTTCTTCTGCTCCATGGACCCTTGGTTTGCAGAGGATGCTGCTGCACACACATGGGCTCAGCTCTCCTCTAATAGAAGCAGGAGCTGGGAGGCAGCACCGGCTCTCTGCAGCGAGGTGTAGTTTGCTGTGTTATGAGGCTGTTGTGAAAGCTCTCTCCTGGCCTTGTGGCCTGTCATCAGCTGAAGTTAATGCTGGTTAAATTGTACAGGTCCCCAGCACAGCTTCTCCTCCAGCGCTGCTGCCTCGGGTCGCTTATCAGCAAGCCCTCATCTTTATGGGGGCCCCAATAAACCCCGCCAAGGCCTCGCAGGCGCAGCTGACGTACAGCGAGAGCAGGGGAGGATGCACATGAAGGAGTTTCTTCCTGCCTCCTTTCTCCCGAGGACAGGCAGCTCAATCATGTTTATTTCATGACAGGGATGCTGTGCTGCTGCCCGGGGCTGGACCGGGATGCGGGGATGCGCTCCCTGGGGGGATGCGCTCCCTGGAGGGATGCGCTCCCTGGAGGGATGCTTGGCCGGTAGAGCTGTGGTACCCAGGCGAGTGTTTTCTTTCAGCAGAGAAAAGAGCCACTTTTTCTGCCTTTTCCCCCCTAAGAAAGTGAGAACTAATGTCAAGGCAAATTGCACTTTAACCCGCACTTGTCTTGCCTACAAAACCCAAGCTGAGTAATAGCAGAATAAGTGTCCCCCTTCCCTGCCCCGGCCGCGCTCGGAAGAGGAGCCAGCTCCTCACAAAGACTTTGCTGTGTCAATAGATGAGAGGGGCAGCGGCAGCACCGAGCTGGGGGGGACTCGTGGCATGGGGGGATGCTGGAGCCCAGGTCCTCTCCCTGTGATTAATCTCTCCTGGGACTCACTGCTTTGTCTGCTGCTTCGGCTCTGCTGCAGCGAAGGGATGCTCCCCTCGGAGGCTGTTTCGTTCCTTCCTTTCCAAGCAAAGCCCTTGACTCTGCTCCCCACATCCCGCTGCCTCCCGGGGCAGGATAATGTGGGGGTAATTGATGGCGAGAGGACTAATGGCTGCAGCAATGTGTAATTAAAGGCCAGGGGTGATGTGCTGCGTGCAGGAGGTTACAGAGGTTGAGTGTGCTTTGAAGGGCTTGTCCTGCGCATCCCTGCTCATGGTGTCCCCTGTGCTCTGCACTGTGTCATCACTGGTCCAGCCCTGCTCCGTGGAGGGGTTCTCCTATCCCTTCTGGCATCACTGGAGCTGGAATCACCGGCCCCATCCTGCCTTCCATCCCCTGTGCTCCATCCCCAGAGCATCTCCTCTGAACACAAGGCCACGTATTGGCCAACATCAATGGGTTAAAATGCCAATGTGAGGTTGGGCTCTGCTGGACCTGGCTGTGTTGGAGCGACCGCTCCTTTTCCTCCTGGGAATGGCAATGGGAAGAAAGTGGTGCCTGGGATGGTTCATGGCAACCTGAGAGTGCACCAAGGTGCCACATTCCCTGCTCTGTTGTGGGTGCTTGGGATCAATTGAGAGCAACATCCAGCAGCACGACCTGGGTGCTCGGCCCCGGATGCTCACAGAAGGAAGTATCTGGGAATGTCAGGATATTCCCAGCTTCATTTTAATCGCATGCAAGCAGTGGGGCAGGAGCCAGCCATGGGGCTGAAGCTGCTGGGTCTGCACGGGCAGGGCTGTGGTCACAGCCAGGTACATGCTCCGGAATAACTCCATTACAGAGCTGACCTTGGGCTGTTCGTCCCCTCCGAGGTGATTACTTTTTAATGAGTGCTGCTGGAGAGGGAGGAAAATGAATTATTCCTGCCCTAGGATTAGCTGCAGGCGGCAGGAGCGGCGCTGCCCCGATCGATGCGCACGGAGCCTGCCCGGCTCCAAACTTCTCCCTGTTTCCCATTGATACCTTCAGTCCGATGCTGCTGCCTCCGGGTTATTCCTTAACCCCTTGGGATTTATAAGCAGCAGTCCCATAGCGGCAGGTTGAGAGTGTGTATAATGACAGCTATAACAGGCTTCCAATAGCCACGAATCAGTGCGGACTCGCAGGGTGCAGGAGGTGGGAGCTGAGGGGGCGGCCACTCTGAGCATGATTCCCAAATCCCATCCTGGAAGAGGGCTGCTGCAGGCTCAGGCATGGATGAGGGCAGCAAAGAAAGGAGCCCAAAGCAGGGGGACTTGTGGAAAATCCATTAGTGAATGGATGCAGGAGGGAGCGCGGCTTTTCAGGCTGCTGAGGCGAGAATCCGGGAGTCAAAAGGCTGGGAAAACAAAAGCCATGGAGAGAGGCCTCCCCCAGCCCAGCGCCGAGGGCAGGGGAAGGTGGTCCACAGGGAATGGGGTCCCGCGGGGTGTGTGACAGGAACACGTGGGGACCGCAAGGATGGAGCTGCGGGATTGATGGGAAAGGGGAGGTTTTGCTCCCTGTGGATCACGCTGCCTGGCAGAGCACTGAGGTGGAAAATACAACCAGTGTGTGGGCCTGGATGGGGCTGGATGGGGCTGGGAGGCTCCCTAGAATTAGAGTTAATGAAGATGGATTCATTCCATGGAGGAGATGAGCTGGAGCTGCTGCCCCTGTGGACAGGGTCCAATGCATGGAGCAAATCATGTCCCTGCTGCAGCCCCTGGCACTGACCCCAGCCCCTACGGGATAAGATAGACCAGGGGATGGTGGCTCCTGCCTTGGCTTCTTCTCCCAAGGGAGTTTGTTATTGGAGCTTCATCAGGGAAAACACCCTGGGACTGGAGGGTTTGGGGGTGCCCAGTCCCTTGAGCCCCTTCCTGAGCTGCATCTTTATCCAAGTGCTTGTGGGAAGATGGGATGTGATGGCAATGCCTTCTCCTTGGAAAAAGGAAACAAGCATGGAAACAGGGTCCATTTGACCTCCTGGCCTTCTTCTGGGGCCGCATCTGGCTAGGGAGATGGTTCTGCTGATGAGAAATGGATTTTCCTCTCCAATATAATCCTCTGGGTCCAACCCAGGCCCTGGGGAGCTCGTCCAGGATCAAGGAATGACATTTGGGTGAAGAGCTTCAGTCCTTACAGGGATCTGGCAGCGCCCATGGGCCATGGCACCCTTCTCTGTGCCTTCAGTTGACTTTGAGGTGCGGTGGACTTGGATGCTCCGAATGCTCAGTGATGCTCTTGCTGTAAAACCTCCTTCCTACCTGAGGAGCATTCTTCAAGCAGGTCTGGTGGAGATCACAGCTGGAATGTCACCCCAAGGAGCACCCTTGCAACAAGAAGGAGGCTGATTCCTTTTGTCACTGTATTTTTAGGTCCCTTTATTGCTTCTTTTCCTCCCATCCATCTCCCATCCCATTGCATCAGGTCGCTATCAATCCTACCCGGGGTTCAGTGCCGTGTCCCCTGGATCTGGGCATTCCCAGGCTGGGTACCGCTCCCTCCCGATGACATTCCCATCGCTCTCGCTGTGACAGATGGGTGATGCTCAGCACATCCATGAATGCTTCATCTGCTGGACTGGTGCTGTAGCAGCACAGATGGACGAGGGCCCGTTGGTCACTCCCGGCTGTGCTGGTGTCCAGCTGCTCTGCACTTGATATATGGGTGGACAGAGCGGATACCGGAGCCTTCGGCTCGCTCCAGCCAGGGCTGAGGCTGTTGCTCCAGGGGGTTGGGAGAGGGCAGGCTGGGAGTTAGCCTAAATCCTTTTAACATATGTACATTGACCCTGCTCTGATTGCAATTCCAGCCTCCGCTTTGTCGGCACCGATGCGGAGGGGATGGGGAATGTGGTGGACAAAGAAATGCTGCTTCCCGATGGATTTGCCAAACCACCCAGATTTGCCTTGGAAAACTCGATGTTTGTGCTCCGGGCTCGGGCTGGGGGATTTAAACATCTCAACCCTTGCAAGTGCTGCCAGGGATTGGTCTTGGGTTATAGCATGGCTAAGAGTGGCTTTGTGCTTGCTTTGCCCTAGTCCTGCCTTTGGGACCAGCTCCACCACCCATGTGAATCAATGCCAGGCCCTTCTGCCTGTTCCGGACCCACCATGTAGGGATTCACTAGGGATGACCCATATCCAGACGGAATGTGTGTGTCAGCGTGCACAAACGCTGCTATAATCTACAGCATTAGTGCTGAAGTATTTCAGAGGTGTTGCCACAAGCCCCAGTGGGTGTAAATGGAGTATTCTGATGTATAGCTGGGATGTGACTGGTGGCAATGCCATTCCACCCGGCCCACACTGCTCATAGGAGGCACGGATGAAGCCCAGGACAAGCTCCTGGCAGCAGAAGCTGAGCAAATCATCAGGAAATGTCTCCTTTAAAAGAAGAAGGAGTCATTCCCACTGTTTTCTGCTCGGTTGGGTCTCTTCTCCCCTGCCATGAGGACATCGCTGCGGCTGCTGCAGGACCTGGAGCATCCTGCATGGATCAGACCCTTCAGTGCTGCTAATCCAGCTTTGAGGCAGGAGTTGCATTGATGTGAGGCTGCATCGGTGCTGTTGGTCCATGTCCTTGGCTTGGGTGCAGTGCAGAAGATCCATCTCACACAGCATCCATGCTAAGAGAAGTCTTAGGTTAGCAGGGCTGTGGGGACCACTCAAGGCTGGGCTGTGAACGGAGATGCTCAGCATCCTTCCCTCTTTCTTAGCCCAAAGTTTGCACATTGGACATTGGAATACTTGGGAACACAGGCAGATCCTGGAACAGGGATGGCTTTCCCTGCCTTGGGAAGCGATCGCATCAGGCCACAGGTCATTACAGGGATAATGGAACTGCTCAATGTCCTTTGGAAAAGGCATAAATCCTGCAGGCTGGCAGCTCCACAGGAGGATTTAACCCAGGCAGACAGTGGCAGGAAGGGCAGAGCATCGTGGAAGCAGCTCATGGGCGCGTTCCTGCACCCGGAGCAGCAGCATCCCGCTCCGGATGCTTCTGCAGAGCAGCAAAGGGTGTCCAAGGGGACATGGGGACACATCCAGCGCCTCTGTGTGTGTACCTGGGGCTGGGAGCACCAGGAACCCACAGCGTGCTTTGCATCCAAGGGCTGGGGGTCCTGGATCCCTTCTCCAACAAAGGCATCAGCACCGGGATGCTGCTGGGGCAGTTCCCCATCGCCTGCGGTCCCCCATCCCGCGCTTTTCCCAGCGGGAGGGAGCGCACCCCATCCCATTGCGGAGCCGTTGGACACCCTCGGCGGGCAGCCCCGGAACAAAAGCCCGGCTCAGAGCCGCTGCTGAATAGATTAACAAGATTTCCATAATTAGGGCGGGCGGGAACAATGGGATTCTCCCCTGCCCAGCCCCCCCTGCCCGCCTTTGTCCCCCTATCCCTAGGGATAATGGGCAGCAGCGAGGGTGGGAACCGGCCCGGCCATTTGGTCACTGGACAGTCATTTTCTCACACTGCCAAGGGGAGCATTGAAACATCTGTCCCGCTCCGCTGCCTCTTTCACATCCCATTTCAAGCCCATGACAAGTCCTCCCTGCCCACAGCCCTCCCCCCCCCGCCTCTGCTTCCAGGTTTTCCTGAGGCTTTGGCTTTTTCTTTCCCAAATGCATCCCGTCTTTAAAGGGAATGGATGGAGCTGGATTTGCTTCCTGATCCTTTCATGCTCAGGTTTGCTTTGGACCCGAGCATCCCCCTGCTCCTCACAGGGCACAGGGATGGGGCTGGAGCAGCCCATGCCGTGGTGGTGCTTTCAGCTGGCTCTCAGGAAGGCAATTCCCAGCATCAGGCTTCTGGTGTCTGAGCACTGGGATTTGGGTGTTGGCATCGATCCGTGCCATAGGGAAAAGCTGGGTATTCCTTAGGGAAGCACCTGTTGTTGTGTGTGTGTCCTTGGAGGCTCCCTGGTACAGGACAAGAGGGACACAGAGGGGCTTGGGTTCTCCCTTCTCCAGGAGGGACAGGTGAGGGTGAGGATGTGGATGCTGCCATTGAGGGCTGGGATTTGCTGGTCGTGGTGATGGAACCTCCTTCATCCCTAAGGAGAGCGGGAAAACTCCCTTTCCAAAAAGCTATGTTTAAAAGGAGTCTTATTCCTCATGGAGTCATCCAAGCGCCATTTCTCCCTTTCCATCCCTCTGTGCCCATCCTGTCCAGGCTCAGGATGGGCAACGTTCTCCTTTGTGTGTGTTAAAAGGGCCCTTTCCTGCAGGCTGAGCATTTATCTAATGGGAGCACTTTAATAATGGCCAGTAAATGCAGGGAAGAGGCCGGCTCAAGGCCTGGAAAGCCGCTATTGAAATCCTCTTGTGGAAGTTTGATATCCAAAGTGGAAGCACAAATGCCATCTAAGTCAATTAAAGCCTTAAGTAATCTAATTGTGCGGTGGCCACAAAGTGGCTTAAAGGCTGAGGGAGGCGATGGATGGAGCGCGAGGTCCCCTCCTGGCTCCGGCTTCAGCCGTCCCCGGAGGCGCTGGGCATTAGGACATGGGGGGGTCCCACAAAGGGGGGTGATGGGGAGCATTGAGACACGTTCACAGTCGGGATGTGAGGAGGGGCTGGAGCAGCTCCCGTATGGAGCCAGGCTGAGAACATTGGGGCTGGATAAGAGCAGCTTCCAGTGTCTGAAGGGGGCTACAAGGATGCTGGAGAGGGACCTGCATCAGCGACTGAAGCGATGGGACAAGCGGGGATGGGTTCAGGCTGGAACAGGGGGAGTTCAGGTTGGATCTAAGGAAGTTCTTCCCTGTGAGGGTGCTGGGGCACTGGAATGGGTTGAACGGAGAAGGTTTGGATGCTCCATCCCTGGCAGTGTTCAAGGCCAGGTTGGAGCACCCTGCTCTAGTGGAAGGTGTCCCTGCCTATGGAACCGGATGATCTTAAGGTCCTTTCCATCCCAACCCATTCCATGATGTGGCGCAGTCCCAGGGCGGTCTCTGGAGCTCATCCCTGTCTGTGCTGTCACCGGCGCTCTCCTGTCCCCCACAGGTCTGTTGAAGATGCACTGGTCACCAGAGCATGCCCAGTCCCTGAACCAGTGGCCGGAGCAGCACCTCGACGTCTCCTCCACCACCTCGTCCCCAGCCCACAAACCCGACCTCTACCCCAGCACCCGCCAGCGCTTCAACTACGCCTGGGCCAACGATGACATCTCGGCCCTCACGGCCTCCAACCTCCTCAAGAGGTACGCCGAGAAGTACTCGGGGGTGCTGGATGCGCCCTACGAGCGCCCGGCGCTCGGGGCCTACGGGGACGGAGCCTTCGGGCCGGTTAACGGGCAGAAAGGGGACGGGGAGCCCTGGTCCGGGGCGCACGGCTCCGACGGCGCCTACCCGCTGACCCCCATCCACGATGGGCTCCCCGGCGCCAAGGGGGTGGTGCCCCCGGCCAGCGGTGGGGCCATCGGGCTCGGCGGCTCCCCCGTGGTACCCGCCGGCCTCGCCGATCCCATGTATCCCGGTAACTCCTGCGGAGGAGCCGCCGCCGGCTCCGCCGGGATCGCGTCATCTCAGGAGTATCCCTCAGGTTACGGAGGCGCCTATTTACCCTCCGGGTACTGCACGCAGCCGGCGGCAGCGCTGCCCCCCCCGCACCCCCCTGCCCTCCACGGCTCGGGGCTCCTGCAGCCCCCGCACCCATCTCCTGCCCTGGTGCCGGGCTACGGCTCCTCCGGCCCCATGTACAACTACTCAGCCGGCAGCTACCCCCCGCAGCCGGGCTATGGGAGCATCCACCCGCCTCATCCCTCGGCTTCCTACCTGCCCTCCGGCATCGCGGCGCCCACCCCGATCCCGGCACCGCCGCCCGCTGCCCGCCCGCCCGGTGTCCCCGGCTATGGGTACCAGGGCGCTGGCTTGGCCCCGCTGGCCGTGCCCCCCCTCGGCACTGAGGCGGCCGGCGCGCTGAAGAGGAAGGCGTTCGAGGAGGATGAAGGGGAGGGCAGGTATAGGAAATACAGCTACGAGCAGCCAAAGTCCCCCTACCCCCTGTCAGACAACGGCGAGTGCCGGGGCAATGGGTTCGGTGGCAGCGCCGAGTCCCCGCAGGTGGCCTTCAAGGCTGGGAAGCGGCCGTCGGGAGCCGGGAATGCCGAGGAGCACAGCGGGAAGTACAGCGGGCAGCCCATGAAGAGCTTGGTCTCGCCTCCCTACGGCACCGGGGATGCGCCTCTCGCCAATGGGGATCGGGCGACTGAGCCGGGCCCCCCGTTCTCAGTGCGGCTGCCCCCCAAAGCCCCGCTCTTCAGCAGCGCAGCAGTGGAGGAGCAGCCCAAGAACGTGGACCCCTTGGTCTTGGAGCTGGTGAACACCAAGGTCGTGGAGCGGGGGCCGCCCGTGCAGTGGACGGACATCGCCGGGCAGGTCTCTGTGAAGGCCACCATCGAGGAGGAGCTGGTGTGGCCCATCCTGCGCCCCGGGGCCTACACGGGGGCGGGACGGCCGCCCCGCACCATCCTGCTCTTTGGTCCCCGCGGCACGGGGAAGACGCTGCTGAGCCGCTGCATCTCCACGCAGCTGGGCTGCACCCTGCTGCAGCTCAGCGGGACGGCGCTGCTCTCCACCTGGAAAGCCGAGGCGGAGAAGATCCTTCAGACCGTGTTCTTCGTGGCCAGCTGCCGGCAGCCCGCAGTGGTGCTCATCACCGAGGCCGAGGCCTTGCTGCTGGCCCGGGCCGGCGACGACGTGAGCAGCCTCAAGTCCCAGCTCCTTTCCTACCTGGACGACGTCTCTACCTCATCGGAGCAGAACGTGGTCGTCATCGGGACCACCTCCCGGCCCGGCACCATGGATGAAGCTTCCCACCGGCGCTTCGCCAAGCGCTTCTACATCTCCCCCCCGGACAGCATCGCGCGGAGGCAGATCCTGCATCACGCCCTGGCTCAGCAGAGCTGCTGCCTGAGCGAGCGGGAGATGTCCTCCCTGGTGCAGCACACGGAGACCTTCTCGGGCAGGGAGCTGGTGCAGCTGTGCCAGCGCGCCGGGGCCGCTGCGCTGCGGGGGCTGCAGGGACAGCTCCAGCCCCCCTCCTACCAGGACCTGGAGAAGGCGCTGTGCAAGGTGCGCCCCGCTGCCTCCCAGAAGGAGCTGGACTTGTTCCTGGAATGGGATAAACTGTACGGCACCAGGCACTGATGCCGTGGGGCACCGGGACGGACCCTTCGCCCCATCCCAAGGCACTGGGACCGCTTGGAGGGGCTGCATTGGGGTCTGGGGGGGCTCTGGTTCTGCGTAACCAAGCCTCATCCCGACTCCTTTGGCCTCGGCCAGGCTTTTCCTCTCCTTGGTTTTCCGGCGCCCACTGAACTCAGGATAACCTATTTATTGTATTCCCGTCCATCCATCCCCGGCGCAGCGATGCGGGGCCGGAGACGCCTCCGCATCCGCTTTTCCAGCCTCGGCTACCCAACAGCTTGACTCTTACTGTTCCTTTTGATATCCCTTTCATTGATGGCTCCTAACAGGAATACCTCGGGCGTCTTGAGCAGAGCAGCCCCTCGCCCATGGCACCAGCAGCCATGATCCAGGAGGGAATGAATGGGGAGGGGAAGGCCACAAACCAGGGGGTGCTGGAGTTACAGGCTGTAGATGGATCTCCTAGACTTGGGTTTTTATTTTTGTAAGGTATGTAGTGATTTTGGGTTTGTTTTTTGCTTTTGAACTACTCAGGAAAAGAAATACCTCAACAAAAAGAGAAAAGAATGTGTTTAAACCCCTCTTTTTATGGTAGGAAAAGAGCTTTTTAAAGAGTTTTCAGACCTGGGACAAAGCTGCTTCATTGCATTTGCTTCCAAAAAGGGCTGGAGGAAGAAAGGAAGAGACACAAAGAAACTTGAAGCTGTTACAAAGAGCAAAGTTGAATGTATTTTGGGTGCTTTTCATATCTCTTATGCCATGAGTTGAGTTCCTTTGGGTTACCATTGTTCTCGCAGCATTTGGTGGAGTTAACGTGTCCTCGAGGGGCAGTGTCCGTGCCGTAGGTTGGGAGCTGGGGCATCACTTTTTGGGTCAGGCTTCTGCTCCCTTTCCATGGCAAATAAAGGAGTTTTTTGCTTCCCACCGTCCTCCAAGCACCAAAAAGCCCCAGCAGAGGCTGGTGGTGACCACAGAGCTGCAGGAAACCACTTTTCCCCCCAAAACAGTCCAGGTTTTGGGCTGAGTGTGGGTTCCCCCTTACTGACCAAGCACCGCACCATGCATCACCTAGAGCATGACCCTGCTGCACATCCCCATGGACCCCCCCTTTGCATCTGAAGGGTGGGGGGGTTCATTTCTTGTCTCCAATTAAACCAAAACCTCATTTTATCTCTTTCTTCTATTGCTCTATATTGTATTGGGGATGCAACTGCTCTGGGGCCACCTCGGAGCAGCCCCCCCATAACCTCAGGGTCTGCACATGCAGAACATGCTCCCCCCATTGCATTGGCCAGTTTTGGAATGCTTTCCCACTGTTTTGGTGCAGTTTCCCACTGCTTTGGTGCAGTTTCCCTTCAGAACGTGCATGGGTGCAAAGGGCATTAATGGAGGGGGGGCAGTCACCTTCCCCTCCTCTTCCTCCAAAAAGTGGTCCTGGGTTCCTGAAGACTTATTATTATTATTATTAATTATTATTATCATATTTGTACACTCTCTGTAACCATTTCTACCTCATTTTGCAACATATTGTACATGAAAGTATTTAATTCATGGCTTATTAATGGCTGAGAAAGAAGAAAGAATAAGAAACGCTTTTGAGCTGTAATGGTCTACCTCAAGAAATGCTGTATTTTAAGAAGAAAAGTATTACACAGTATTAAAGAGATTACCTGAACGTGCCTGGAATACTTTGGGATGAAGGGATCTTAAAGCTTATCCATCTCCAACCCCCTGCCATGAGCAGGGACACCTACCGTTAGGTCCCCTCCATCCCTGTGGGACCCTGGCCATGCCACAGGGATGGATTCCCACCTTTTGCTGCTGTTATGAATGGAAATAAAGGGAAAAGTGCCTTTTTCCCAGCCCCATGGGGCGCTGTGTCCGCATGCCATAGGGGACATGGTAGCATCCCTGGCCGGTAGGTGCCTGAAGCCTTTGTGCTGGCCCTAGCGCATCCCGAACAATGCGACAGCTCCGGCCTCTTATTGGGACCCCTGAGGTTATGGAGCTATGAATAAATTACCCGGAGGATGGATGGGCTGGGAAATGGGAGGAAGGCTCCGTCCTCCTCCGGCTTCATCCGCACCCCGCTATAAAGTGGGTGTGCTGGTGGTGCGGGGCCACCTCGTGGTTATGGGTCCTTACCTGGTCCCTGAGCAAACCCGTGTTGGTTCAGCTCAGCCCTGCTCCATCCATTTGGAGTGGGAGAGGGAAAGCAAGATCCCTCCATAGGAAGGGATAGGGGAGCTGCTGCTATTGACTCAGGGGGCCTCTGGGAGATGGGAAGAGGGTAGTGGGGACATCCCAAGATGGTCTGTCCCTGTGCTGTGGGTGTTTGGAGCCTAAACCCTGGGAGGGTGAGCTAGGGAAGGCAGGGATGCTTTATGCTTGCTGGCAGGGATGATGTTGGGGATGCAGGCAGGGATGCTGTCGGGGATGCAGGCAGGGATGCTGTCGGGGATGCAGGCAGGGATGCTGTCGGGGATGCAGACTGGAGGCACAGGGTTGAGCTGGACAGGAAACACTCACTCCTGGGAGGTGACATGGGACAATGCACCAGGGAAGCGGGGACGCATCCCTGGAACACTCTGGTTTATGAGGTCAGATGAGGGGAGAGGTTCTGCGTCCCGAGGCCACCCTGACGCCGAGGAGCACCCGATCGATGCTGGTACCCGTGGGCCTCATCCTGCTCCTGCTGGCAGCGGGCAGCCGGTGCGAGGACACGGTGGCAGCCAACGTGGGCAGCCACACCATGAGCCGCATCGCCGACCTGCTGGCCCCGTCCGAGTGCCTCCGGCTCCGGCTGCTGCTGTCGGGCCCGGAAGCCCTGGGGGAGCGGGAGCTGCAGCGCCTCTCCGAGGAGAACAACCCCATCCCCCCGCGGCACCGCCGGGACCTGCGCGGCCCCGTGGGATGCTCGGAGCCCCTCCGGGACTGGCTGGAGCAAGTGGGGAAGACGCTGACCTGGGACCGCCTGGCCCGCGGCCTCCGCCGCATCGAGCGCCCCGACATCGCCCTGGAGCTGGGGAAGAACCTGAACCAGGACCGGAGCCTGGAGCTGCAGCGGAACGTGGGGGGCTACGGCCGCGCCGCGGGGCGGGCGCGCTCCCCGCTGCTGCTGCAGGGCGAGCGGC
>JANHGB010041335.1:0-13166 GCA_026283785.1 Coracopsis vasa
TGCTCAATTAGCAAAATCAAGCTGATACTTAAACAAATCCCAAATGTGTGTTCTTGTTGGTTTAATTATTTAATCCTAAAAATTATTTTTTTGTTGAAAGGAAAAAGAACCCCAAAACATCTGCTTCAACTCAATCTTTATGGTGTCACTTCCAGAAAAAGCGTCTTGCTAAAACCGCTATTCACATGGATGTGTTTTTGAATTGGAGTACTCGTAGATGCAGAATTGTAGGAGTAGCTTTAAGAAACTTCTACTACTTCAGCTTGGTTACAATATGTTACTGGGTGAAACAGCTGAAATGAACCACTCTAGACAAAGCCCTGTTTTGATCGGCATGCGTATTAGAGCTGAAGAAGGACTTTTCTGCCTCAAGAATGTGTTTTTTTTCTTTTTTTTTCCCCTCTTGAAATGCTCCAGTGAACTGTAAAAAAATTATATTTTTTTCCTACAGGCTTAGTCTTGTTTTAATCTTTAGATCATTACAGTTGAGACAAAACTGCCCTTACTTCCTCCCTGCTTCCCCCTACCCTGCAATGGCAACTACATGAGCACTGAAAATGCTGTTGAACACAAAACACAACTGCTTTTGTTACTGTCAAACTTTTAAAATACCAAAGAAAATTACAGGTTTGCATTTACCAGAATCTGATCAGTTTTCAGCCAGCCAGACCTAACTGCTCAGTACAGTGTAACTTCTGTGATTACGCAGGCTGGTTCCAGGCCTGAGTTACTGACTGAGCTGTAGTAGTTCAGTTACTGCAGCAGGAGAAATGTTACTTAAAAATGCCTTTTTTGTTGCTTGAATCTCTCCTTCTTTCTTCTTTTCTCTCCTTCTTTCTTTTTAATTTTTTTTAATATTTTTCTAATGAATATTTGAGATCTGAGAATATTTAAAACTATGCTTTGGTCTTTGTTGTTGTAAGAGACAATAGTAGCCTTTGCTGCTCACAATATATGCAGTTGTACTTGGGTAGTTCCCTGGAGGAATAAGACTCTGCCTCTGCTTATACAGGAAGGCAAGGCAAATTTAGTTTCTTAAATATTTTGGTAGATTGATATCAATCAAAGTCTGTTAAAATCATAATAGTCTACACAATCCTTTTCTGCTTCCTTGGCCCTTGTATTGCTGACCTCCCTTTCTTGCAAAGTTTGATTTCTTTTTTCTTTTCTGTGGTAAAATTCCCATTTTGATCTTTTCTTCATAAAAAAATTAAGATTCTTAAATCACTGGTAAAATATTAATGAGAATCTGAGAACATTTTAAAAGGACGTTTGTCTCAGTTTCTGAATGACAATGCTATGGCTGTGTTTAAAGCAAATTGCTGTACTTTTTTTTTTTTTTAGTATTTTTTTTGTTAGCTCAGCTGATTTATTAGAAATTGATAATCCCAAAGGTTCAAACCCAACAATTACAAATATCCCATCTAATATAAAAATGAACATCTTTCAAGGTAATCTTCCCATCAAGCTATTTATTACTACAGATCACTTTTTTTATTCTGTTGATTTCTCTAGACCAGTCTGTTCTGAGGCAGAAAATCTGGTGGTAATTACTTTCACTGGCTGGTGATAGTGTCGTATTCATTGATCTGGATAGAAAACCACATTACAGAAATATGTAGGTGGTAACTTCTCAGGTGTATGAGTGTTATGCAACACTATGTAATGTTTGATAGTTTTAGGAGAAGAGGATGCTTCTTTTTATGTTTTGAATGAAGAACAAGTTCAGTTACATGAATACCTATAAATAAGTTTAAAAAAAAAATGAGATCAAGATCCTGATGTGCAGAGGAACATAAAAAAGAGATCTAGTGCTATTTTTAGCTGTTCTGTAAGAGCCTCTCAAGTCTTATTTCTCTCTTGTCATCACCAGCTGACTGATTACCATGACATGGGCTGGGGCCTCAGTGGATTAATTAAGTTCTGAATCTGTTTTCCTGATAACTTACTTATGTTTTGGATACAAGATTTTGGAACTTGGCAGGGTTTCAGGCTTATTATACAAGAGTATAAAGAGCTTGCACAGACTGCAGATTTGTGGTTTGTTCCCATATATTCATATTTTTGTCCGTGGAGTGCTAGAGAATTGAACTGAATAACTCTTTTTTTTTTTTTTTTTAATTTCTTAGTGTTTCTTTCTTTTCTTTTAAACTCTGTAATTCCGGAACTGTGTGGGATGCACCTTCCGCTATCCCAGATGCGGAACAATATGTACAAAGAGGGTGTTGTTAGAAAGCCTCCAAATCCCTGTGTTTAAATATGACTCAGCTAATAGGAGTGCTCCAGATCCCTTGTTATGAGCATCTGAGGGAAGCTCAGATGAAGCAGACAAAAGCCTGTAAGTTATACTTTCTGCTTTCTTGTTAGAAGGAAACACTGGGTGGGAAAATGTCACCAGGAAGGTTGGAGAAATTAGTAAACGGGTTGCTCCAAGAGATCAGTGGCTTGTCACATTAAACTCTGTGGTAAGGAGCATTCATTAGATATGCCAGGTGCAGTGCTACTGGTGTGTGACAGTTCTGGTGAGCGAAAACCATAGTACCAATGCTACCAAACCAAATTATTTGTAATCTATGAAGATACCTAAGTAGAAAAGAAAAATTAGGGACAAGAGGAATCTCAACTAATTTTCGGACATTACTTTTGAAAACCAGGGTCTCTGTTTTTCTTCCTTTTGCAAGACCTTGTTCTGGGAATCTTAAATGTTCTCTCTCGGTAGAAAACCTCTGAGTGGAAGCTCTCAGGATTTGTTGTGAAAATCTGATCCTGTTTCTTTTAAAACAAAACCAGACAAGCATGTTAGGAGAAAAAGCATGTGATGTATGTAACAGAGAATTGGGAGATAGTGGTGTGCAAGTTCCTCTGGCAGTTAGGTTGCTAGAAGAAACTCATGCACTTCCGAGCATAGCCAGCAGTTAACTGCGGTAGTTAGCTGTTATTATTAAAACTGTGATTGTAGCAAGATGAGGTGGGTTGTGGTAAGTGAAATAATACCACCTTGAGTTAAACACATGGTAAAATCAGAGTGGTGCGTTAGTGAGAGGCTTGGCCATCGTGAACCTTGAGTTCCTGCTTTTCTTCTCTTACTGAGGCTTGTTGTAGAGATTGTGATAGATACGCGCATTAGAGTGCTTCCTACAGGAGTATAAATCACCATGCCTTGGTGGTTTTGCTATGATGGTTTGGTTAAGACCCTCCTCTGTGCTGATTTCCAGTGTACTGAGACAGAAGTTGCCCTGTCCAAGAGCCAGCGAGTCCCTTCCCTTGGCATCTTGTCCTGGCAGTTAATATGACATCACGTATGGCCATACCATCTCAGGAAATACTTTGTGGTGCTGAATTAACAGCACGTTGCCAGGAGCTTTTCAATTTTAATTGGTGATTTCTTTAACGCAAACATAATACTAGGCTTTATTTTGACAATTTAACAAGTTCATCTGACCCAAATTGAGCAGTTATTTTTAATTCTGCCTGAGTAATTGTTATAGCTCATGTAAGAGTTAACATGAATAAGCACACTTTTGGATTCCTAAAGGTGTGTCTTTGTGATGGATTTTAGCTCATCTAAGGCCATGGTGCTGTGAAGGAGGGTGGCCTCATGCTCTTCCTGGCCGTGGCTGTGCTTCCCACCTCTCCCTTGTGCCAGCACTAGGAATTGTTGGCTGTTCTGCACTAATGTGCTGATCGGTGTGAAAACTAACACTGCCACTAAAAAAGGAGGTCTGCTGTGAGGAGCAGTCTGGAGGCCAGGACCAGCTTTGCTGTTACATGAGCCGTAGATGTTACGGCAGAGCATTAGTCTCCCTCAGCAAAGCTGGGTGGTAATGGCCTTCAGGGGTCCAACCTTACCAGCTGAGGGAGCACAACAGCACCCCGTGCAGAGCGGGAAGGAGGTGCAAATGAAGGCAGGTCTTTGGTCTTGCTTTTACCCACAAAGAGCTGATGATAACCCATGGAAGACTGGGTTAAGTTTGACCACATGCAGTGTGCTGAGCTGATAGGTTCTGAGTACATTCACCAAACTTCTTACAGCTGGAAATACCCACTCTGCCTTTGTTGATGCTTTCGATCTGCTGTTGAAATGTAGGCATGCACCAAGAGAGCGAGAAACCTTACAATCACAGAATTGCAGAATGATTAAGGCTAGAAGGGACCTCTGAAATTGCCTAGTCCAATCACTGCTCTAAACAGAGCCAGTTTGTGCAGGGCCAATGCAATCTGCATCTGAGCATCTCCAGGGATGGAGATTATGCAGCCTCTCTGGGCTGCCAGGGTGAAAAAAGTGTTTCCAAAGCCCAATCTGAATTCCCAGTGTTGCAAGTAGTATCCATGTTGCTATTCCTTCCACTACCAGTCCCCTCCCAGAAGATCCCAGATCTGTTTTCTCTCTGCCCTTCCATTAGGCCATAGAAGACAACAAGAATCTTCTTTTTTATCCTCCCCTTAAAACCAAACAAGCCCAGCTCTCTTGACGTTTCTTTGTATATCCTGTTTTCCACTCTCCACTATGCTGGAGGCTGTTGCTGGACATGCCAGCTACAGTCTTGCTGTCATACCCCAGTCTGCAGGCAGGTGCCTTCACCATGAGGGCACATTCCTGAATCACTTTCCAAGTACTGTCCAGAAGGGATCTGCTCATCCTTTTCTACAAGCCAGCTCAGCGCCTAGCTGGCACCCAGCCATGGCTGCTGCACGTTGATGATTCATTTAAAATTCTTGGTGGCATTCCATGATTAAGAAGGAAGCAACATGCTTTTCTTTATAAAATCCCTGCCTGACTTCTACAGTCTTTTGTATATATTTTCCCTGCTGCTTACTTACTATTTGTGCAGAATTGTATCCTCAAAATGAGGATGATGCATTTCAAAAGACACTTTTGTCAGCTACAATAATGCCTTTCTAGGTATAGCCATGCTATTCCAACTTAGAGAAAAAACCCCAAACCAACAAATACAGACTAGGTAGGAAAATAAAAGATAAAAAAAAAAAAGAATTATCTTTGGACTTACCTACTGGTAATACTCCATTTCAAAATGCTCACATTCCCAGCACTTTAAGAGGAACAGAAAACTAATGTTTTAGTACCTTCCAGTACTTGAAAGTACCTTCTAAGTGCTCTGCCACTGTTTTCATGGAATGATGACACTTGCATGGCTTAAAACTTGCATTATTTTGTGCGATATAATTTTGACATGTATTTTGAACAGTTACTGAAGTTCTGAATGCATGGTCTTTGTTTCATTTTAATACTATTAGAAAAAGTTGTGGTTTAACAATACACAATTTTCTGATTGAAAATGATTTTTTCTCATTTCCAACTAATGAGTTTGTCACTTTTGTAATAGCAACAAAGTTTTGCCCCCTGTTATCCTGTGCAAGAATGAGTGTTTTGCTTTATAGCAGGTTGATGTTAATGTTTCTTGACAAAAAGGGAGCAAAATTAATTTTAATTATCTAAAAATATGTCTCCTGGCTCAAAGTATAGTTCTCGAATAGAAAGCATGCAATGTTTTGCTTTCTCAGCAATTTCTGTCACTTGAAGCGTGACTTGATCATGGAGGTAATAGCACATGGGGAAAATCCAGTGAGAGCTGTCTGACTTCATATGTGTTTCAGTTCAAGCACTTGCATTCTTTTGATTTGTGGACTGTAATTTTCACTGACAGTATTAACGGCTTTTAGAAGAACAGACCCTGACAGATGACATCCATCTAACCAGCTGCTGCCTAATCTCACTTCAGGTTGCTGATTGCATTGTGTGATTGATTTAAATAATAGTAAATATTAATGACTGTTCATCTGTTATTTAAAATAAATAGAAAGTAGTGAGAGAGTGATGGTCACATTTCACGCTTCTGCTGAAACTAGCTTCTTGTCATCTGTTGTGATAGTATCAACTTTCGTGACTGACAGCTTTTCTTCTAGGATAATTTCTTTGGGAAAACTTAATGTTGTTTTAATTTTCTCCCCACAGTCTTCTTATTACTCTAGTTTTCAGTATGGTCAGAAATAGTAAGATGTCTCATGTGGTCTAAGTTTGAAACTGAAAACCATAAGATCTTAGTTTAATTTTCAAACTTATGAAAATTAACTTTCAAATGAATTAAATGAATTAGATGTAGTCAAGAAATGATTAATAAAGTCAAGAAAAAAAAAGTGTATTACAAATGGAGAATCACAGAATTGTTTAGGTTGGAAAAGACCTTTACGGTCATCGAGTCCAACCGTTAACCTAATGCTGCCAAGTCCACTACTAAACTGCATCCTTAAGTGCAACAACTATACCTCTTTTAAGTACCTCCAGGGATGGTGATTCAACTGCTTCCCCAGGCAGCCTATTCCAGTGCTTGACAACGCTTTTGGTGAAGAAATTTTCTCTAATAGCCAATCTAAACCTCTGCAGGTGCAACTTGAGGCCGTTTCGTCTTGTCCTATCACTTGTTACTTGGGAGAAGAGGCCGACCTGACCCCCACCTCACTACAACTTTCTTTTAGGCAGTGTGAGAGAGCAATAGGGTCCCTCCTGAGCCTTCTCCTCTCCATGCTAAACAACCAAGTTCCCTCAGCTGTTCCTCGTAAGACTTATTCTCCAGACCTTTCACCAGCTTCATTGCCCTTCTGTGGACCTGCTCCAGCTCCAAAATGTCTTTCTTGTAGTGAGGGGCCCAACACTGAACGCAGTATTTGAGGTACAGCCTCACCAATGCCAAGTACCAGAGGGATGATCACTTCCCTAGTCCTGCTGGCCACACTGATACAAGCCAGGATACTGCTGGCCTTCTTGGCTACATGGGCACAAGCTGACTCGTGTTCAGCTGCCTGTCAACTGATACCCTCAGGTCCTTTTCTACCAAGTAGCTTTCCAGCCACTCTTCCCAAAGTGTTGCATGGGGTTGTTGTGACTCAAGTGCAGGACACAGCACTGTGTCTTGTTGAATCTCATACAGTTGGCTTTGACCTGTCCAGATCCCTCTGTAGAGCCTTCCTACCCTCAAGCAGATCAACACTCGCCCCTAACTTGGTGTTGTCTGCAAACTTACTGAGGATGCACTCAATCTCCTCATCCAAATCATTGTTAAAGATACTGAATAGAACTGGCCCCAGTACTGAACCCTGGGGGACACCACTTGTGACCAGCTGCCAACTGGATTTGGCTGCACCACCCGGCCACCCAGCCAGTTTTTTACTCGGCAAACAGTACATCTATCCAAGCCATGAGCAGCCAGTTTTCCCACCAGAATGTTGTGGGAAATTGTGTCAAAAGCTTTAGTAAATTCTAGGTAGACAACATGCACAGCCTTGCCGTTATCCACTGAGTGGGTCACCTTGTCATAGAAGGAGATCAGGTTAGTTAAGCAGGACCTGCTTAACCTTCTTCCCCATTGGCTTGTCTTTTGGCACATGGGGACAGCCTGTTCTTGCACCTTCAGTGTTTCCTTCTTGAAGAATATCCAGCCTTCCTGGACTCCTTTGTCCTTCAGGAGTGCCTTCTTAGGGATTCTGTCAACCAGACTCCTAAACAGGGCAAAGTCTCTTTTCTGGAAGTTCATGGTAGCAGTTCTGGTGGCCCCGTCTCCTTACTTACTTCTCTGAGAATCAAAAACTATCATTTTGTCACTGCTGTGCCCAGGACAGCCTCAAACTATCACATCACCCACAAGTCCTTCTCTGTTCACAAACAGCGGGTCAAGCGGGGCACCTTTCCTAGTTGTCTCACTCACCAGCTGTGTCAAGAAGTTACCTTCCACATACTCCAGGAACCTCCTGGACTGTTTCTTCTCTCATGTATTGTATTTCCAGCAGACATCTGGTAAGTTGAAATCCACCATGAGAACAAGGGCCAGTAACTGTGAGACTTCTCCCAGCTGCTTATAGAATATTTTGTCTGCTTCTTCATCCCGGTTGGGTGGTCTATAACAACTTCCACCGTGATATCTGCCTTGTTGGGCTTCCCTCTGATTCTTACCCATAAACACTCATCACTACCTGTCATCATCACCATCATTAAGCTCTAAGCAATCAAAACACTCCCTAAAATATAGGGCTACCCCATTGCCTTTCCTTCCTTGCTTCTCCCTTCTGAAGAGTTTATAGGCATCCATTGCAGCACTCCAGCTGTGTGAGTCATCACACCGTGTTTCTGTGATGGCAACCATGTCATAGTTTTCCTGCTGCACCATGGCTTTCAGCTCCTACTGTTTTTGTAATCAAGCAGAGCTAGGACTTCGTGTAGAAATACAATGGTTTAAAAAGTCTTTCCTTGAACAGTTTCTGTAGCACAGGATAGAATTTAGGACCAAAAGTTGGAAAGAAGTTAAAGAAGTGCAGAACAGGATAGTGTTTATGATTCTTCCTAACGATCAGGATTAAGAATTGCACCAGGGTTTGAGCTTACTTCTGTCATATAGTTTATGCATTAAAATGGATGTTTAGAAAGTGTACTATAAACTTAAGAATTTTTTACTTATTTTTGTGTTGATCATTTTTAAGTTATGGAAAGTTTTCATAATACAGTTTTCTGGTTCATCAGTTAATACTTTAAAACCCACCCCCCAGAAAAAAACCCCAAAACTCCACGAAACCAAAGAAACCCCACACAATTTTTTCTTGAAAGGAAAACCGAAGACAATTGGGGTAGCAGTGACTTCCATTTATTTGTCTTTCATTGATCTCATTCTGTTTTTCTTGAGAACAAGATAAAAAATGAAGTGTCGTAACTTTGTGCTTGTGAGAACTGCAGTGTCCCATAGTCTGTCTCTTGTGAAGTCAGTCTGTTCATTAAGGACCGTTCCAATTTTTAAAATATTTTAAACTTAAAACATTCTGATTAAGTTTACTTAGATCGTCTTTTACAGTCTTTGCTTTACTGAATTACCTTCTCTTCCTCTATAAGTACTTTGGCATGTTAAGGCAGGCTGCATTGATTTCTTTGTTTTGAATATTACCATCCTTGTCACACATTTTTCATCAAAAATAGCTGCCATAAATCTGTCAGCTGTCAAAAATAGAAGCCAGATTTGGAAACTTTAAATATTGCAACACATCTCATTAAAACAAGTTGTCAGCAGAGAACATATTTCTTTTTTTGACACTGTCATATTGCATTGATGGATGACACTGGTCAGTGGTGTTTCACTTTATGGCATCAGTCGAGTACAATACCAGCATTGCAGGTGCAGGACTGAGACATCCATCTCTTCCCTATCAGCCCACTGCACCTGTTTGCTTTGTGAGCAGGCGATGGAGCACTGACACCAGCAGTTGCTCATGGACGTGGGATAGATTTCCATTGGGGGAAACAGTTACAGAGCAGCAGTGTAGTTAGTTTCTTGTCTTCTTCTTTCCTGAATCATTAAAAATGTGGATGCTTGTTGTTAGTACTGTGCATTTAAAAATATATTCACCTACTGAACGATAATGAATTCCTTTTTCTTGCTCCTTCCATGTTCTGTCAGAAGTTAGGTGGACTGAATGTAGACATTTATTCTGATGCAGGTGGATTAAATAACCTGAGCATTGCCTTTGTCTTAATTCTTGGAGTCAGATGACTTTTCAGTATTTCTATACCTGAACAGCTACATTTGGATTACAGAAGAGGAAATTTAACTTCCCTCCCCCCCTTCATACATCTTAAAAGAATAATAGCTAACATTTACTAATTAGTAAAAAATCAAGACTTGAGTTCTTTCAGATGATAAGGTGGTGGTTTAGTAAGCCAATAAACTTTACAGTAAATTATTTCATTCTTTGGTATGTAGCCATCCTTGTTGTTCAAATAGGTTGCAAATCAAAGGTTAGTGACTGTAAGCATCAGGGTTCAAGCAGAGTGGGGCATTTCATGACATTCCTATCATGCCCTTTGCCTTTGAATCTGGCCTCCAGATGCAAAAGCCATCAGATACAAAAGCGTGGGGGTATTTGCTATTTAAAGGATTATTCTATAAAGATGCTACAGTGTGATGATACTTAGTAATGCAAAGATCAAGAACAAAGATCTTAATGTACCCATTCATCCCTTTCCCTACCCCTTTTCTTTTTATGGCTTCCAAAAAGTAACTATGATTTTGTCTGCCAAAATAAAAAATCAAGCTGTTATGCATATGCACATTTTACTTTTATTGGGAGAAAAAAGTGCTTGACGAGCCCATCTGAAGGTATTGCATTTATCTTATAGAAAGGTCAATGTTTCCTTCAGATTTCTATGGGACCTCCTAGATAACATACGGATATGATATCAAATCTAGGTTAAACAAATATTTGGAACTGCTCTTGCTTGTTCTTCATTGTTTCCAAATGTAGCAGCCTGGTGATATGGAGCCCCAATAGGCTACTTCTAAACTGCTCCTGAAGTCAATAGGTACATATTTATATACTACATAAATTTATGTGTTTATAACTTTGCAGAGATCAACACATTAATCTTTTGCTGCGTTTTAGTAAACATGCCATTATTCTCATATCCTGAACGCTCATACTGTTTAGATCAACATTTGGGTTGGACTCATAAAATGTAGCAGCTGTATCACATGCTTTGATCAACAACAACAACAAAAAAATCTTTAGATTTATGGATTTTATTTCAAGTTTCTCTGTTATAATCCTAAAATTGTACTATAGGAATCATAATCTTAACAAAATTGTCCCTTTTTAAAAAAGACAAGTGTTATTAATTTCTAAATGGAGCCTGAATTTTTAAGTAATTTTTTCTTTCAATTTGTTTTCAAGTTTATCTTTCTGTCACTAGTTATTTTCTTAATTCTACTGCTAGAAAAGCTGGTTTTACAGAGAGACCAAAGTGGAAAGGCATATGGCTTTTTATTGTTGCAGCGGGAAATATTCTTGGAGTCATGACAAAATTAGTAAGGGAAAAAAAAAAGGCAATAGTTTTTTGTTGTTGTTGGTTTTACATTCTGTCTCATTATGTGTTTAGTTCAGTGGATAAATCAATGGCAACATCTGTAACACAGTGAATTAATTTAATTGAAGAAGTTTGGGAGCAGTAAATTAGTAATATGGCAACAGGCTTCAGTGTAGTCAAAATTAAGGCCATATGTTTAAATTCTTTTTTTTTTTTTTTTTTTCATTAAAAAAACCCCTTTAGGTGATTAAAAAAATTAATTAATAAGTTCTAGATATTTAAAAAGGAAAATTCCGGTACAGGATATAATTTCCAGAAATTCCAGTGATCTAACTGTGGTAGGCTGTAGATACTTTGAGTCCAAACATAATTTTTATTCAGTTTGGAAGGTAAATCTCATCTATGTAGAAGTAGTTATTTTTAATTATGATATTGTGGTTAACATTGTGTGGAAGATAACGAGGAAATGAATCCTTAGATTTTCTAAGTTGCAAATAGGACTGTCCTTTCAAAGAGCAGCAGACCAGTGTTTAACGGTAGATCGTGTGGCAAATAGTTGCCTGGGTAAATTCCTTTTTGAAAAAGAAAGCAGAGCAATTTTAGAAGTGAAGTGTGAGTCAGAAGTAATTGAAGGAGAGAGGACAGGCAGATTTCTCTGCTGGAAGTCAGTGGAACAACCGGAAGACCTCTGCGGAAGAATGATGTTTCACCCCTTCTGTGGCTGGCTGCGTTTTGACTGTTACAGGCATCCTATGTGACTGAAGGCATGTCTGTTTTGGAGAAACTGTTGGTGTGACACACATTGATAATGAGGAGAAGGAATGTGGTATGGCCAGCTCCAATTTTGTTTTACAATACAACTGTGTGTAAGCAGGAGCAGGGTTTGAATTGGCAAGGAACAAACATGAAGGCTTTCCAATTGATTGCTCTTATGTGCTGATGTTTTTATGAATCCAGTCTTGTGGGGAGGTGTTGACATATTTTCTGTCTGATAAGGGAAGATATGTTTGTTTATTAACAAGTTCTATTTCACAAGTCTGTTGGGCTTCAGCTGGTAGTATTAGGATGATCCATTTGATATTTCTTGCTTGGATTTCTGAAAAGTGTTTGACAAAGTCTGTTTCCAAAGCTCTAAAGAAGACCTAATGGCCATGGTATAAGAGAGAAAGTTTGTCTATAGATAAGGGAAAAAAAACATACTGGGAAACACAGGGGAAGGGTAAACACCAAGGTTTTATTGTCAACAGCAGAAGGTCACCAGCATGTTGTGGTGGTGGTATTTATTTTTTATTTTATTTTTTTTTCCAGAGATGACTGCTTGAGACTTCTGCTTTTAAACTGAATTATAAATGAGCTATAGAGAGAAGCAGGAGATGGCAAAAGTGAGGGATGATCCTAAGCTGTTTAGAGATGTAGGAACTGGGTCTGCCACTGTCTTTCATATTTGGTCCTCAGAAGACCGAGTGATGGGCATTACAGTGATGGATGAAACTGAGTTCAATTAAATATTAAGGATTTATAGGTTTTTGATTTTTTTTTCTCCCCTTTCTAGTTTTATGTATGAAGTAATGAACTTTGAGATACCTGTTACAATTAAGGACTGAGATCTTGTGCTTACAGTTGATAGCTTCTGAAAAATATCTCTCTGCTTAGTAGCAGAGGATGATATAGTTAAGTTTTTCTAATATCATAGATTGATGCTTTGCGATTCTGACTTGTAGCTTTCTGTAGAAAAAAATATTTCATTTGCTAATGGTACATTAGGTACATTTAACTTCCTGTATCAGCATCAATAGATGAATATGTGAATTATCTCTTTATCTGTAAAAATGTACTTTTCTAGGAGTGTACTACTGAACTGGTTTTAACTAGGGATTTTTAAATGCTAGAGTAAAGATATTACTTGTTTATGGCTTTACAGTATACAACAATATTCATCATACTTCTATTGACTAGTTTATATACTACTTTTTAATCTATTGATATTTACAACGGTGTGAATTTTCTCATAGCAATTTTTTTTTTTCTAATTGTATTGCAATCATAATTGTCAATAAGATAGAGTGATGGTCCTACTTATTAGTGATGTAGCAGCATGTAAATGTATTCACTGAGTGTAAATATGAGGCCTTGTTTGTATTCTGTCTATAACCTCATAGGTGGAGTACTTCTTTATGTAGGATATTTATAGTGAGGACTAAATGAATAATAAAGGAGGACTACAGTAATTCAATTTTATTTTCTTAAAACTTAGAAACATTTAAAATAGGCTGGATTTTTATTGGAGTAATTCATTTGTGACTCAATG
>JANHGB010041336.1:0-10113 GCA_026283785.1 Coracopsis vasa
CTGAAAGTCAAAAACACAGCACTGCACCAGCTACTAAGAAGGAGAAAAATGACTGCTACTGCTGAACCCAGGACAACTGTTATCCTCACCAGTGAGATAGCTAGCTGCTCCCTAAAATCCAGTTTCAGACCTCCTGAGCATGGGCATCTATTAAGTGGCTACTGACCTATGCAGAAAGGTTTCTTTATATACACTGGTAGTTGTGTTTTCCCCCGTATTTTCCCATGCTGATAGTTCTATTTTCCCAGCACGTCAGACTTGTGCCTTCTCAGTACCTCTGCAGGAAAAAGAGCAGAAGCTAAACATGTGCTTAATTGCCTCACTTATCAACTGTTTAAAATTCACAAAGAGCTGGATGTAATTAATGTTTAAGATTAGTTTTTCTGGTCTGCTAAAGCTAAAATAGCCTAACGCCAGCCAGGGATAGCTGGTGAGTTATTCTTCCAGTCCTGGGGAAGTCTGTATTGCAGGAAGCTTAAACAGCAAGCTGCTGCTGCTTCAGAGAGGGGCCATTTCTAATGTGAGTAAAGGGAGAGGAGTGCTTATTTTGAAGAATGGTCCTTCAGAGTGCTAACTTGGGCTTACAGTAGTGTAATAGTGCAATTCCCACCTCATTCTCACATTTGGGAGCGATACATATGTTCCCATATCTTATGGTTTCCTTTTTACATTTGTTTACCTCCTGTGAGGGTACTTTAAACTCACAGATCAAGATGATCATTGCGGTGCAGCAGTTTGTCTTAAATCCCCCATCTTTTTCAAATGCTTGTGATGAATATTAAAAAATTAATGTTGTTCCAAGTTCTGTGGGTTGTGTTTTTTTGTTTTTTTCTTAACTAAGGTAAGTCTCAGATGTATTTGGAACATGTTAGAGGTCTCTTTAAAATCTTACCATAACTGACATAACTACCTGCTCAGTTAAGTTGTGGCAGAAGAGCCCTCTCTAAGAAGAACTTCAGGCATTGCACTGTTATTTTTAAGTCACACCATGGAATAGTGCCCAAACCACCACCATTTTGTTTTTTTAGGTCTTTCTCCAAAAAATGCATAGCTGCTCCGTGCTCAGAGGAGTAGAATATAAGCATTTTGATTTTATTCAAATGTCAGTAACCATCAGTTCCTTAGTTACTAGGGATGTGTCTGCTAAGAACAATCTGTCAGCTGTCACTGGGCTTTTAACTGACTATGATTTCGGATCCAGAGCTAAGACAGGTAATTAACAAAATTGTTCAGACTTCAGTTGAGAAAAGTGCTAATTTTGTATGTTTTCCACAAGAATGCTGCTTTTTCAGTTAATTTTGCATTCTTACACAGTTTCAATCTACAGTTATGAAGAATGACATGAGGACTGATCTTAGCTCATTTGTAAAGGTCTGTTGGCTACAAACTGTCCAAAATCTGCAAATTTGTATAAATGCTGCTCCAACTTATTTTTGTCATTATTAATACAGCTCAATTTCTGTAAAGTTTCTGGAATCCTTTTTAACACATGCACTGATACTTCACTAAAACACTAAGCTCACCAAATTGTTAAAGGTTACTGATTACCTTCAAATTTATTGAGGGTATTTGTATGATATGGGGGGGGGGGAGAGGTCAGAGTACAGACACTGATTTTGACAAGTGCTGGAACATCATGTAGTCAAGTGAAGAATAGTGTTATTAAACAATAAAGCCTACTTTCTTGTCCAGAAAAATAAGAAATTGTTATTGTTATGTAGAATCATAGACTGGTCTGGAGGGGACCTTAAAGATCATCCAGTTTCAATCCCCCTGCCACGGGCAGAGACACCTTCCACTAGATCAGGTTGCTCAAAGCCCTCTCCAACCTGGCCTTGAACACTGCCAGGGATGGGGCAGCCACAGCTTCTCTGGGCAACCTGTGCCAGTGCCTTGCTGTAGTGAAGAATTTTTTCCTAATGTCTAATCTAAATTTGCCCTCTTACAGCTTAAAGCCATTCCCCTTGTCCTATCCCAATAACTATGTACCCACTGTACTTAATAGTACTATAAACTCGGGAAAAATAGGGCTGGAAGGGATTCTGAGATGTTATTTTGTCCAAAAATGGTGTAGGAAGTATGGACTAGCTTAAACGGCATACAAATCCTTTCTGCCTCTAGCATGCTGCTTGCATATGTACATCTTCAGGTCATCATTCCAAATTAATGCTTCCACAAAATACCCATGTGAAGGGAACATGGAATTTAATGTGTTTAATTTTTAGTCCCAATATATTATCCTGTTGGTGCAGCTTGCTTTCACATCCAACTGACATGCCTAATCAGAGTACAGCAAACATCTGGGAAAGCTGTGATTTGGAGGGATGGGTTCCATACCTTCTACATCTTCTGTTGAGAGTTAGGCTGGTTGGGGTTGCCTGCATGTATTTGGAACCTGAGCTGTCTGAGTAGGATAGCTGTAGGTTCCCCAAAAAGTGAGGTCTTTTTTTGGTTTTAGATCCAAAAAAGAGCAGTTGTACCTGTGCTCCCTTCTCTCCAAGGGAGCTGCTGCTGGCTTCTTTGTTGGTCTCCCTTCCACCTTCCAAGACCAGAATTTGCTATGGCTTTGCTTATTCCTGGGAGATCTTCATACTAGCGGAACTATGTCTGCCTATACTGTGTCTATCTATGCTGTGTCTTATCTCTGGCTTTACCACATGCAGTGTGGAAGCTGAACATGTATTCAGCTGTCTCCCTGCAAACGAGTGGACCCTGTGCAACAAGCAGTGTCAGTCTTCCTGACAGCCTCTGAATTGCTGATGATTGCTGTGTCCTGCATGACCTCGGTGAGGAAACAAGACACTTCCCTGGTTGGCTTGTGACCACCATCCCGTCCTCACTGGCTGGCTGTGTCCTTTTTGACTTTCCTTGTACCACCACCTGGCTGAGGGCTTTGACAGCCATCTTCAGAGCCCTGAGGAGCCATCCTGCGTTTCTCCAGAGCGCTGGGTAACCTGCCCTCCCTGGCCTTGAGCCTGAGAAGGAGGTAGCCATGATGGCTTGTGTATTCTGCCATGTAGAAACCAGTGGTGGAAAACTTCTTTTATGCTGCTTTGTGAAGAGCTGACAGGAAAGGGGAAAGAATGGGTACATGGCTTTCTTAAATGCTCCTTTAAAAGGAGTTGGTGGGAATTGCTTCTCAGCAAAGGAACTTCTTCCTCCTCCTCCATGATCAAAAACTTTCTCTCTCTTTGCCCCATTTCAGCTCTCAGGAGAGATCACCTATCTTTCCACTCACAGCTTCATGACTATACATGCCCCATGCTCCCTTCCCCACTAGGGTACTGATAGGCAGACCTCTTCTGTCCCAGAAGCTTTGCCTCCTGCAAGAAAAAGCACAGAGGCATGCAGGTATCTTCACTTCTGTCTTCCACAGGAAGGTTCTGGACAGCTATTCATCCAGGGTCTGGAGAGGCCACCAGCAACCCTTGGGCCATGTTCTCTTTCCCCTTCCATGTCCCCACAAGAATACAAATACTAGGAAACTCTGCAGCTCTAGGCAAAGATAAGACAGGAGTTACAGAAGTGGGTCAGAGAAGGTGTCGAAACCCCACAGAGACTTCTTGATACCACCATACCGTTCTCACTCCATCCCAGCAGTGCTGAGCCCATCCTACAGATCTTGTCATCGATCTTCCATGGTTAGGAGGTAACACACTTAGTCCAGTTCAGAAACCCTCCATTTCACTGCCTTTTTGAAGGTCCCTTCCTGCTTTAGGAACTATTTAAAAAACATATTTGAAGTCCCTCGGGCTGCTTGCCAGCAATTACTGGCCAAGGAAGTTCCCACTGGGGGAAAATTCTTCCAGTTGTTGGAAGTGAAATTGTTCTCTCCTATGTGTTGCCCTCAGACAGAGGAAGTGAATGCATGAGTCAGATTAAAAAATAATATAATGAAATGCTTCTATTGTTTTATCACTCATCAGAATGCATGGATTTCATATGTGTCATTTGCTTGATGCCTGCAGCAATTCTGGGTGTGTATCTGCCAGCCCCCGATTCTTCTCACGTTGCTGAGGATGCTCAAGGCTTGTTGCCATAGGACAGTAGCTGTGTGGCAGTACCAGTGAGCTGAAAGAACACTTTGGTGTTGCAAGAGAAAGCTGCAGAGAAAATGCCCAGTGACATTATCAGAAGGCCCTGTAATTGTGGTTTAGGATAGAGTTCAGTCACCACTGTGTGATCAAAGTGTATTTATCAGTGTCTCAGACAATTTTCAGTTAG
The DNA here is from genome assembly GCA_026283785.1 of Coracopsis vasa. Lineage (NCBI taxonomy): Eukaryota > Metazoa > Chordata > Aves > Psittaciformes > Psittacidae > Coracopsis > Coracopsis vasa. Next base: position 4,225 of record JANHGB010041336.1, read on the forward strand.
CAGTTTGCACAAGATGCTCTTTACAAGGCTGATGGATGATTTTCGTGTACTTTTTGTGCTGCTGTTGGAAAGGAACACTGGGAACCAGTTTTGAAGCTCACTGTATCCACTCCTGTAGCGACTGTGGGTCAAGCAAATTCTAGATTGAAAATTGGCTTAAAAGTTGGTGTGTTCAGTAAAGGTAAGAAAGACCAGCCAAACCACCTGGGAGTCAGACATGGGCATTCATATCCTGATGTGAGGGTTTGGCTGTCTCAGGGGCAGCTAGAGGCTGTGAGAGCAAAGAGGTCTATAAGGACTCTCATCCCTGAGCAGCCAGTATTGCTGCCCGTGGTGGGATGGGTCACCCAGCACACTGAGCTGACCTTGTGCTGCTATTCTCCACTTCCCTTCACGTGGCTGTCCAAACTGTTCTATTGTTAGACTAGAAAAGCAATTAAAAAATGACAGCACAACTCTCTAAACTACATTGTAAGACAGAATAAAGGAGATTTTGGAAACAAATCTACCCTTTACTCAGTGGGTCCCTACAAGGGAGGTAGTCTTTCCTCTAGGGTTTCCTTGAGTCCCTCTCATCTTCTGTCCAGGCTCCTGTCTTGTCTGCCCAACATCAGCTTAACTTCTGACTGAGCTTCCTCCCTAAATCCTTGGTTTGGTGCAAAACCTGGCTTCTCTGATTGCTGTCGAAGACTTTAATTTACTCTGGGACCCATCTCCCGACTCTGTTCTTGCCCTAACCTTTTAAACATGTTGAAGCTCATCAGGAGAGTGGCTGAGCTGTTCTGTTAGGAACCACCACCCATGTAGGTGAGAGGGTTTCAGAGGAGGCAGAGTACTTTGAGGCAAATTGCTCATCCAGGATGAAAGGTGGTAGGCTGGAAAGATGATTCCCTCACATCAGCCTCTGCCTTCCCTGGCAAGGCTTCAAAAAGCATCTGAGCTTCTGACGTGAGCTGGGAGGAGGGTTTAGAAGGAAATCTGGGAAAGGCTATATGATGGGAGACTTTGCTCAATCCTGCAAGTCCTGTCCATGCCAAACAAGTTCCTTTCAAGTATGTATGAGTTTTGTTACTCCCATGACAGCGATAAATCAGCTGGAAAAGCACCTTATGTTTGGCTGGATAAACCAAGAGGGACGCAGTGCCAGAGTGCAGGCAACTGGATCATACCCTGACTGTCTGGCAGCTTGAGACTGAAGAACCCAAGCCACAGCTCCCCTCTCTCTACATTTAATCACTGCCTTATATGTCACATAATGCATCCATCTTTTTCTGTCCTCATCTATGAAATGACTGTCATGTTCTTTTCAGCTATTAATCACTTTATTGATAGGCTAAGCATACACATAAAATCAAATCATTGGCAATACCATGTGTCTGTTCACACTGTGTATCTTCAAATGCCCCACTTAAGACTTCTGAGCTACATGTTTCTTCCGTAAAATACCATATCTGTCTTCTGAGGGGCTTTGTTCCTCCTTTGATGGACTATAGACCATCATGTTCTGCTTCCTAATTTAGCATCTGATTGCTTATTGTTGTACTGTAAAGTTCTTTGCGACTTCAGTTGCATGGCTACAGTAATTAGTGTTTATATTCCCAAGGCCTGTGTAGCAGCAGTTTAACACTGCATAAGGACATGAAACACTCCTCAACAGAGAACGAATTGCTCCCAGGATTTCTAATTTTACATCCTCAACTTTCGTAGAGCCTTGCTGTGGGAGTCTCTCCAGAAGCGGGCTCGTGGGTAATCCATTATAGTCATTTGAGTGGGTTTCACAGCAGAGAAGCAGGAAAATGTTCACAGAAGCTACCAAGACCCTGTCGCTTTCACTGCACCGAGGAACACGGGGACTTTTCAGCAATGAACAGAGTTTGCCAGTGCTGTGATCAGCTGTCATTTGCAGGACTTGAACAAAAATATTTGATGCCTGATTTGGCTGCCTTCAGCATTTCTGTATTTGTGCCTACATTTTTGTGAAATGTTGGTGCAACTTCTAGAAACATCAAAATTCGTTCTAAAAATCAATTCCCCCTGCTAGCATCTGTTCACAGATGTTTCTGTGATCGTTACCTGTTAGGAAGGCTGTCCTTTCACTGACGGGATTACCTGCAGGTGCCAGCGCTGCATTTAGCTGAACAGGCACAGGGCACAGTCCACACGTGTGCTCTGCTGCCTTCATAGGAGATGCGAGTCTCCATTGTGGTGGGCACAGCTTCACCCCAGTGTCTTCACACTGCGGGTCTGAGCTTTAGCCACTGGCCTCTGCTGTGCTACCTAACCTGTGCTGTGGCATTTCTTTTGTTAGGCTAAATGCCTCAGTATCTTCATGGCCTCTGTCCAAATGAGACTTAATTGAGTAACTAAATGGAGGGAGAGTTAAGCTTTGTAAGTTTTGCATGTTTTTCTGCCAATTACTCCATCAAAGACTGGCTTGCTTTGTTGCTACAGAGCTTCTCTGTGAGGCATGACTTTGGTTTGTTCAATAATGCATGTGTTTCTGAGAGCAACATACATAAGAGCTGGGCTATCCAAACTTTGTCTTCATACAAGACTGGTTTTCGGCCCCTCGGTGGCCATGTCAAATATGAAAGCAGGCACTGAATAACAAAGGTCCAATATTTGGGTAAGAGGGACTGGCAGCCTCGCAGTGACTGCACTTGTCTCTAGGCCGCCATTGCTGCCTTTACCCTCTCCACTCAGGTGCTGCAGGACAGCAGCAGTCCTCGCAGCCTCCTGCAGATCTCACCGCATCATCATACACCGCTGCCTGGTTCCGCTGCCTTGGCTTTTGCAGGCCAACGATAGATTTCAGCCCTCAGAAATGGCAGCAGCACTGCCTCTTGTACTGCTGTGAGCTGTGCCCACCTGTAAGGAGTGAAGGGGGCCTGGAGTCCCTCCTCCTCTCCCCTGCCTGTGGTTTGTGGCTGCACCGCTCTCTGCTGCACAGGGCAGGCGGGCAGGTTGCCTTGGGGGTCCGTGCAACTTCTCTGTCACCGTGTCCATGCCGCAGGCAGGGCAGTACAGTGGCGAGCCCCTCTCCTCTCGGCAGCAGAGCAGATCTGTTGGCTTTAATCTTGGACGTCGTTTTCATAACATCATTTCTGCAGCAGCCGGTTTCCATGGAAACCCAGAACCAACTGGCAGCGCACAGGAACGGGGCCGCTGACCTGCTTGTCCTTCCCCAGCGCCGTGGTGTGTGGGGTTCCGTCCCTTCGCCATGCACGTGCAGCGCTCGTTGCCGTGAGGCAGGCAGGACCAGGCCCGAGGCTGCAGCGTGTTCCACTGGCAGCAGTGCTGCTCCCGGCCTTCTTATCCCGCCTCATCCCACCTCTCTGGGCAGTGGTCCTGCAGCCAGGGCAGGAGGGCAGAGGGTTCCTGCCTCTGTCTTTACTCCCCTCCCACCGCTGCAGCCTTCCCAAGCCCCAGCAGTGATGGAGGGATTCGTGGTTAGCTTTGGATGTACATATGCTTCTTCCTTTTTGGACCCCCAACCCACTTACATGACATGTTCTGTTCACCTATTTATTCCGCTGCTCCTAGCATACTCCTCCACGTTAACTTGTTAAACAAGTGTATTTAAAATACTAGTCCTGTATGTATTGCATTTAATTTCCAATGTTCTTGGAATTTTAACGACTACCAGAAGTATCTGTTCTGGGTAAGTCTCATCAGCTTGGCTGCTGGCAGTGCCAGGTTAAGGTTATATTACCTGCTTCTCTTCAGATGCACTAGGTGCAAACACACCATTGTGCCTTTTGAGGCCAGCTTTGAAGAGTGAAGCCATATGAGCAGCATGAGCCTCCATCTGTGCCTATCCTGTGGCCTCATGGAAAGAGCGCTTTTCCAGCCACAGACCATGAAGGGATCAGCAAGAAGAGGGAGCAGAGCGCTGCTGTCTCATTGGCGGTGATGGCAGAGCAGCCACCCCAGTATCTTGGCCTGGCTGCCCATGACTCTTCCTTTGCGTGGCTACCAGAGCTGGATGTGCCCTTGGCATGCCTGCATTCTCCTGGGCCTCACCCCTATGCCCACAGAAGGCATGGGTGAGTTGAGTCGTCCTTGAGCTCCATGGTGGCTGAGCCCTCCCATACCCATCCAAGAGTTTACCACAGAAAAAGCAGTTTCCAGCTTTACTCTTGTTCCAAGCCTCATAAAAGCATGGCAAGGCGAGCAGAACGCCAGCTTTCTGTTTAAATGGGAATGTTGCTTTATGCAAACATCATGCATACTAACCTCACAGCATTGTGTTTTCAAACACTGCAGGCACCAGTGCAGGGTTTGTTCCTTAAAAACACAGTTTAAATTTAAAAGCAGCTTTAGCCCTCGGTCTGAGGTACAACTCCCCCTCATGCTGAAGGGTCGCTTGGTGCTGAACAACTGCGTCAGGGCCTTCTTCTGAAGTGAGAGTCAGGTGATGCTATCGGCAGGCGAGAACCACGAATGGAGCCCTTGAAATCCCTTGCTGTGTCTCTGAGAGCCCACCCTGCTCTTCTGAGTGGCCACTGCTGCGTAGTGCTGGCTCAGGTCCCCTCGCTTGGCATCCCCTGCAGCACCCCAGTGCCAGAGATTTAACCTTGCGGACAGCATGTCCCTGCGGCTCTTGTTCCCAAAGCAAGGGGCTGTTGGGAAAGGAGCACCAAGAGAGCTTTCCTGGGCTGCTCGGATGGAAGGGCAAAGGCTTCTGTATTCTGAGAACATCATGGAAGGGTGATGCAACCTGGAGAGGTGCTAGAGGCTGCTGATGACTGCAGGTTCCCATGCCTCGCTCATCTGTACTCTCTGGAGGCACGGGGCGAGCATGACATCCCTATGTGCATGGCTGTTCCACTTCAGGAGCGTTTGTGGGGTGAGCCACGGGGCTGAGACAACAGTCTGAGCCATGGTGAATGTCCTTCCTTTAAACCTCTTAACATGCACAGAAGCCATAAGGCTTCTGGAAGGGCAAAGCAGCTTAAAGCAGGCAATTGCAGAGATGAGAGCATCCTCAAAAGCTGGAAACTCCCTAAGGTGTTTCTCTGCCCTCTACTCCAAAGTGCTGGAGCTGGCCCAAGCAGCCTCTGCTCAGCTGGTCATCCTGACTGTCCTCAGTTCTTCTTCAGTGCTTTTTCTAAACTTGCCAACTCTGACATAAAAATTAATTGACCTTTACAGCTGCGTTTGAGCCAGCTCCATTGCCATCAGCTCTTGCTCGTCCTCACTACTCAAATCCTATTTGCTTAATGGCATGTGAATTAATTTGTTGGAAGCTGACACTTCGCTGCAGGATTAGTTAGTGACTCTAACATGAAATTCAAAATGCAGAGCATCTCTTGGGGGAAAGGAAAAAGAGAGGGAAATTCCAGTGGTCTTGGAAATCTTAATTTTTAGGATGCTATGACGAGTAACAAATGAGCTGAAGTACAGGAGAAAAATAAACTCAATTCCAGCTATTTAAAGGCTTAGCAATTTCTTCCAGGCGAAAAACAAGCAGCTATTGTGTGCGGGCAGTGGGTGGGCTGGAGGGAGGCAGCGTTTCCCACAGGCAAATTAGGAGTGGGAAAACCAGAACAAAACCTGCAAGCCTCAGAAGCCCGAGCAGGGAACAGAAGCCATTTTCCATTCAACATGATTTGTGTTGTCATTAGGTGGGTTTAACGGGCCTTTATTCGTATTCTGAGAGGAAAGACCTGGCTTTGCTTGAGCTAGCAGTAATGACCGTTCAGATCTGAGAAATGCGAGGGAGCCAGCCGAAACCGCATTTGCTGTGTTGCTTGGGTGCTCATTGGGAGCAGCGGGTCTCCTCCCCACCCCCAGTCCCTTCCTGGCACTAGAGGTTGGCCATGTTTGCTAGAGCCCAAAAAACCCATCTGTGCCCTACTTGGCAGGGCAGCGTCCCATTCACATCAT
>JANHGB010041336.1:33269-44060 GCA_026283785.1 Coracopsis vasa
GGCAGCACCCAAGTCAGCTGCACACATCAGTGCGAGCTGAACTCACTCCTCCTCCAGGAGGGAGGCACTCTGCGCTCGCCAGCCCAAGCACTGCAGGCTTTGCTGCTAATAGGATCATTTTCTTCTAAAACCTTCTCCACGGCAGTGGCCCAGGAACATGCACAGCTAACTCAGGCTGAAAGGGAATTTTCCACCATCCACAAGCCTCTTTCTACCTTGTGTAAATCCTCTCAGGCGCGGGCCTGAGAGAAACTGTGCCAGCCTCTGCAGATGACACGTTAACAAGCATTAACCACAATAAATCTTCAGGACCCAACTCCTGTGTCAAGTTCCCTTTACAGCCTCACAGTTAAAATAAGCACACACTGAATTCACCCCTCCTTCCAGGTCTCTTCACATTGCCTTAATAATAGGACAGGGGCTTAGTGTAAATCACAGTAAGGCCATTAAGCAGAAAGATCATTCACCTTCTCTCTGACAATTAAGGGATATCAGATACAAGCGGATGCACAAGACATCCTTTTTCATCTGAGAAAATAAGCTTAAGCTATCCTTATATAATCACTCTTTTCGAAGCAAACTTTCTGGAGCACAGATATGATCAAAGGTGGTTTTCCCAGCCAGCAAAGTTATTAACACCTCAAAGAAAAAGTAATGCAACACATAAACCAGAGCTGTCTGATGGCTTCCTTGATTCGAGGACAGAGACAAGTGGTAGCAGCAGGGGGCTGTTACCCTCTGTGCAAACAGGGCAGTCTGAGCACGAATAGGAAAACAACATATTTACCTGTTAAAAATAGTATTTTCAGGACATTCTGAATTGCTACTTCTTTGAAGGAACAGTTCCCAAAATAAAAAAACACGCATATATTTTTAACTACAGGAAAACATCTTCACAGCATGTGATCAGAAAGCACAACAGTGATAATGCACTGTGTGCTGAAGTTAAAAGGGGACAGGCATTGCCCTTAAAGTTGGTTCATAAGCAAGTGAGTTCTGGATCCATTTTCACCCCATGGAAGATAAAAAAATCCTCTCAATACCTCAAAGAAAAAAAAAACCCAAACAAAACCCTGCAAGCTGATGTCTAAAATGTCCTTTATTTTCTAAGGAACATGAACAGCCCCATGGAATACATTTTAATTCATTATTTTTGTCTTTCTTGCCGAGATCAGAGGCCAGACGTGGAGCACTAGGGAAGGGAGTCTGTGAGAAACAAGGAGCTCCAAGACGAGGAGAAGCAGTAAAACTCAGTTTCCTGTCTGCACTTTCCCTAAAGCTAACATACAGCATGGTCTCTCTGATGTACAAAGCGCATCTTTTCTCCTATTTTCAAGAAGATTAGAGCAACTCACCACCCCTAAGAGCTCAACTTTCCTCTGTAAAATGTGGTTAAAATAGGCCAAAGGATTCAAAAGCTGCTGAGGAGAGACAATAAAGAGACAGAGATGCACAAAATAAGGGTGTGACTTTGTTTTCTGAAGCTGTAACAGTAGTAAGAAAAGAGAAATAACAATCTGGGCCAGGAGCTTCCAAAATATGACATAAATATCACCTGCAGTTTGAAAGCGATATGCAAATGACATCCAAACAGCCAAATGATGCTCATGCATGCCACTGGGACTAAATTTGTAAAAGCCTTGTATGGTACAATTAAACTAAAACAAGCCACAAGCATTTAATTTATCATAACTAGCAGGGCAAGAGCCTCCTCCCCAACACAGTATGCTCTGGCCACCCTACCTGCACTGGAACAACATAAGGAGAACCCTACCATACCTTGCCAAGGGCTGTCATGGTATACAAGTTTCTGCAAGAGTCATACGAAATTGCACCATCATTACTTAAGCCACGTGAGGAAGAAACCCACTTCTAGAAGGAAAACATAGCTCAGGAGGGTATCACTAGAAGGACAGATTTTGCATTTGAGTTGAAGAAATTATAATGAGTGTTCCAGTTCCAGTCCCAGCCTGAAAAGCACGGGAACACGGAGCTGTGAGAGCAGTACACACCTCTGACTATGCCAGTCTATCGCATTGTTCACATTTGCTGTCAGATGCCTGAGAAAACTCAGTGCAGAGAAAGCTATTAGAAAATAAAATATTATTACTTAATATTTATGTAGCATTTTACACTGGCATTTTTTAAGCAATCGATACATGAAGTAATTTACCAAGCAAAATAAAAACATACATTGGCATTCTGTGTGATCAGTAGCTTATGTTTTCAGAGGAAAACAGTTCTGCTTTATCTTTATTAGAATTAAACTTTAAGGCCTGAATTTACTATACATTATTCACTGTTACATTTTAAATCGGCAGAGAGGTAATCAATCAGGTCATTAGCTCCAAAATGCATTTAACAGTACATTTTGCTAAGCTCCCATATTAAGAAAACCACAGGAAAACCTGAAGCAGTTAACATCTTTTTTATCATTGGTTAAGAACTAACAATTTAGGGCACTGCAATTGTTGTTCTTTAAAAAAAAGGAAAAAAAATCCATCTTCCAGCTTTGCCACCCTGGATTACTCTCTTTTTAACCATGTCCAGTCAATGATTCTCCCTTACTTAAATTAGTCTGTTGAGATCTCTCCAAAACCATTTCCAGCTACAACAGGGCTTCCTTTTTGTGGGTAGCAGTACATGTCAGCTTGGCACACATGTCCTTTTTTACAAATGCAAGACGCTTCCTTGAGTTGATACAGGAAACTATCAAAACCATAGTGTGGCTGGATCTGAGGGTAGATTCCATAGCACTGGCCGTCATTAGCATTTCTAGCCAGCAACATTATGCTGACCTAAAAATTCACCTTTTGGGGCTAAGATTTAAAAAACACACTTCACATGCTCACCGTGACAGAGCAACTCCTGTATTTCAGATACATGGTCTCTCTCTCCCATGGCCTGCAGGATGAGGTGGCAGCGTACTGATCTTTATTGCTGGTGAACTCAAACAAGAGACTGCTCTTTATGAGACACAATGCGAGCACAGGCAAATATGATGGCTGCATCCATTCAGCTCTGGTTTTCCTTTTTCTTTTAACGCATAAAACGAGTACACGGATTTAAGCGACATTCAAGCTCCTGGCAAGTAGCCAACTCACCCCATGGGTAACATAAATGTTGGGCATTTTTGAGTTGGGACACCATGGCAGTGAAACACTGGAAAAATCAGGGATTCATCCTGTCTCCTTCCAGCAAGGAGATGAATTTTCAAAGGGGAGTACATTTCCTGTTCTCTGAGGTACTGAACATACAGCAAGGTTGGATATAAGAAAAAGGTAGTCCAAGTAACTCTAGAAGATCTTTTCTATGATATCCAGATTTTGTGGCTTCTTTAGTAATCTTTACTGTTAGAAGACAAAACAAGTTATACTGTGTGAGAGCATCTCGTGATTTCTATATGTGCTTCCACAAATGCAATTAATACTTTATTTGAAATTAATTTTCCTTAAGGTTTCCCTAGCTGTTTCATATTTCTTCTATGCTCCATTTGCATCTGTGTTCTCAATAACTTACATAGCCAGAAGTTAAATAATATCTTAAATAAAATCTAAAGTAAAATTATGAAGCTCAATAGATCAGTAGTAAGTACAGTAAACACCTGACAAAAATACAAAGGGGTCTGGAACCAATCCCTTTTTTAACACATCTAAAACTCCTGTCTAATTAAGTTCATTTTGTGACAAACAACGATGGGATCAGATCAGCATTATTGTTATTATAGCAGCCACATGACAGCACCTAGATGATTTATTTGACAAGCATTTAATCAATTTTTTTGTATTGTACTGGCCTCTCATTTTCAAAACTCATGGGAGACAACATGCCTTTCTCATGAGTATGAATCATCAAGTTCACCCACATGTCAGAGTCAATCTACAGTGAAATTGCCATCTTTTTATAAATACTTCACAACATTTTAAAAATAGGCATTCTGTCTGGGAAAAGGAGGGGAAGATCATAGCCCCCTTGTCCTCCTTCTTTCCTCCTGAAGGGAAGAGGGGAGAAACAGAATTCTGTATTTCAGATAACAGAGACTTAATTCCTAAAACATTGCAACGTCATGTATTGAAAACATGGTCAGTAAACAACAACTGTAAGCCCCTACTTGTTCATATGACAAACGTTTCACTGAAAAATGGAGCAACATCAAAAAGCTACAAAACAAATGGTGATTCTCAGCTCTGTCAGTGCTGCAGCTGGTATTCACGTAGGTTTAGATTAATCCATGAGACATTTCTTCAGAGCTTATCCCAGGCGTCAGTTAAGCAAGAAATCTGGCTCCTGATAACCAAAGAGTTTAAAATCACCTTCAAACCGTGCATAGAGGCGTCTTATGTCTCTCTTGCTAATTCCCGAAAAATACCGCTCTACTTTTGTTTTGTTGTACACTGTTATGCCTGGTGGAATTGTGGGGTATGATACCAAATGGTCTATGCCAGCTGCTTTCAAGATATATGGAGCATCGTCCTCCAGGGTTTCATGGTGTCCAATCACGCTATATGTGATTTCACAGGGAGCACAAAGTTCCACATACGTTACCCAATGAATGATGTGGTCACCAAACTGAACATCCAGCCATCGGTGATTAGGATCTCCCAGATAGCGCACGAAGTCCTCAAACTGCAGCCCTTTGGTCTCTGTGCGATTCTTTCTATATTTACGAATGATGCCAGGAGCAATTTCATGCCGGTACCAAGGTTCAAACCGAGGATTGTGCACGAACTTGTCTTTGAATGCAGAAATAAGTCTTTCAAATGGATCTCTAACAATAAAAAACTTGAAGTATAAATTCAGTCTAAACAGAGGAAAGAAAAAGATAAGAAATTAATGAAGTGTTTAAAGTGTGTTTAACAAAGACTTACAAAATGCACATAAACTCTGACCACAGACACAGCAATGTGAATCTTACACCACTTGCAGTCTATCAATATTAGTATCAATAAGACTAGAAATACAATCTCTGTCTTCTTACTAATAGTTTTTGTATACAGTACAAAGTGGAAATAGATCATTCTGGTTTTCACATTTTATTCAAACTGGAGAAGCTTAGTTTCTCTCAATCCGTATAAATAGGAGACGAAAGATGCTGAAAGCTCCAAGTCAAAGATATTTTTAATTCCGTGTGATTAAGCTCAAGAAGCAAAATACACAAAGACACGGAAGAAGCGGCTTGGTGCAGCTAAATGCATAGAGGACTGCATTTTTCACTGGCAGGTAGTTAGCCAAATCACTGCTGAAGTAAATAAAAATAAAAATCTGGCATTTTATTTGATGTTTTGGTGTGCTTTCAGTGGTGGCTGAGAACACCATTTTCATGAGACCACAGTTTTTAACAGAATTTCACATTTTATTCTAATACTGAAATATATAATATTCTGTAATCAGAGATTACCTGCAGTAGGACTAAACTGAAAACAAGGTTTATTTCAGTAAATAGGTGAGAAAAGAGGTTTAGAGCCCAGTCCTCACTGATGTAAGCAAAGGGACTCTTTCCATCCTCAGCAGGAACTTGGATCAGTCTTCAGGTTCTCCTGACTTCTCTTCAGGCAGGGCTAGAGGTCAGCAAACTAGATCAACAGATCAACATTATCCTTCTCCCTACACCTAAATTCCCTGATAATGTCAGAATCCCCAGCCAAATCCATGTTATGCATCTCCAGCACACTGTGGTGAGCTGACTGCAACAACCCAAACCAAAATGGCATTCAACTTCAAACTCCCGAGCTATGGCTCTTCCCCCAGGTGAACAGCTACTTTCTATGCAGGGCTGTTCACAAACCTTGGACCAGGCTCTACTGATAGCTGATACATGTGTAAGGGGCTGACTTTTCAGAATGGCTCAGTACACACCATAACTGTGCAAGTGCAAGTTTACAAGTGCCCACTGTCAACTTATATCAATTCTCTCTATGCTGCCACCCTTTACAGGGATTATATACAGCATAAGGTCTAGTAGAGATGAGAGCAGATATACTCAAAAATCTATCCAAAGTAATTTAGAAGGTTTTACTGCAGAGTATTTTTTCTACTTTGAGAAGAACCTGAACGACCCAAAAAGGGAGATAAAGTGATTCAGCTAAATGGACAATACTCTCAGGCTAAAGAGCACTAACATTTTAAACCTATCCAGTTCCATCTCAATAAGTAGATCTGCCTGCAAAGACAATCTTACATGTAGACATGTAAGATTTACTACACAGGGCATCATCAGTGTGGACCTTCCAAATAAACATTCCTTTCTGAAGGTCAACTATGCAAAATCTAGGTATGCATTGAACTGCATAAACCCTATATCCAGAAGGAGCTGGTTGGCTCACTTAACTGTATCAGCAATTATGCTGGTGCTCTACTTCAAAGCCAGTAGAAAGGCTGTCACAGCAAAATCTGTGAGGCCGTAACAGAAATGGTGGAGCAGAAACACTGAGACTGAGAATTCCAGATGTAGACTTCAGCTGTACTCTTGATTCCTTATTATACCGCTGACTCCTAACCCCCCTCACACCGCTGGGAAGCTACCTCTTACCGTTTTTCAATTTCAGAGTCACTGAAGGAGGACAAGCGTGGAAGGCCATTCTTCTCATGATCATGTACGATATTTTCTGGGATCTCTTCTATGGAAGAAAATGCTCCTAGACAAATCAGAAAAAGTGAGCAAGTGAATACTTCAGGGGAAAAAAGCGAGTACAAGCAAGCATGTGTGCCTTTGGCTGACAGCTTTTATTTTATCTTGCTCTTTTCTGTATTTTTAGCATTTACAGTTACTATGTTTAAAACCGTTAAATGATGAGAGGTTCTGACTGCAAAGCTGAAAACTGTTAAAATTCTTTAGGGTATGTGACATCAAGGTCCAAGACCAAATGGCCTCAAAACTCTCAGAAAGGCACATTACGCAGATTTCATTAGCAACTATGTCTAAGCCTTTAACTCCACACCTCAGTGTCCCCATTCATTCTTTTTCCCTCTGCCCACACATACAAATGGAGGAAGACTTTGAGGATTAACTCCAATGAAGGAACCAGCTTTCTGGCTGAGTTTCTACCACCACCAAAAAATAAATGCTGTGGGCTGCTTTTGGAACTGCTTCAACACAGAAGCACTTTGCTGTCAGGATCCATAAAGTTCATTTAACAACTATGCTGTGCTGAAACAAAAAATCCAACCATACAATACGACACAGACTAAAAAGCACTAAAATTAAAAATAGAAAGTCTCCAGATGTTTATTTCTGCAAGCACATGAACTGACAAGAAAAAGAATGTCACTAAATTCTGATGTGCTTATTTTAATATCCTGATCCTGGAAGTTTTTATGACCTTGAGAAATATCTCATGTGTACCCCTTGGGCTTTAGGCATAACCCTTCACACAACAGCATCATTCCAGAGTACCAATCTGCAACAAGAACAGGATGCTTCAAAACAAACTCTCTGGGTGAAAGCCTTAAAGGCTTTCTCTTTTCCAAACTGCAGTGAATAATCTATACCACTCAGCTTCTCAGTTTTCTAACTGTCTTTTTTTTGGGGGAAGGGGGGGGCAGGAGAAGGCTGATGGTGGTTGCATTTTATTAATTTCAGGGGTTTATATTTTTTTGTACTCTTCATAAATTACATATAGACAACAGATGGCAGATTACATAGCCTCAGAAACTGAATCCTTGGAATCGTCTGGAGCACAAATTCAGTATAAGCAATAGCAGAGTTAGCTCCTCCACGGTGCCTCCATAGTGCCACAGCTATGTTTTTCCATCCTGAACCTCTAAATACCACTTAGGTATTTGGATGTAAAATATTCCCCCTCACATATCTGTCCTGCCTGCTGAAATTATTCAAAGAAGAGAAAGGTCAACTGCAGTGGTAGTCTTCATCAGCAGATACTAGTACACTGGCAGCTCAAGGCAGAACAGACCACTATTTACGTAAAACCAATTTTCTGTCATTATCCAACACACCAGAACTAGGAAGCTCAAGGTGAAAGATTTGCTGCTGGTAAGACATGAGTTATCCTTACTCAATGCAGCCAATACATCCCTGCCTGTCCTCAGCTATTCTTTGCATGTTATCTCTGTTAAATTCTGATAGGAACAAGTACTTCTAATGCACTTGTATAGTTTCATATTTAGTACTTTCTTGGTGTGTGGCTTTCATGGGTATTTAAAACGCATGCCCATATGTGTCCTATGCGTGTGCCTATATACGTGCATGTATTTGCTTATCTTCCATCCATACATCAAAATTGAAACCAGTATTAAAGTTTTTAAAGACATTCTTGTTGCTACAAAGGTTTTGCTGAGGGACACATTGTTTTGCCAATTTGTCACTGTTTCTTTCAGGGTGTACCAACTAGTTCATACAAGGTAAAGAAAACACAGAAACACAAGTGCAGAGCTGGCTGTTCACAGGGTGCTTCTAACAAGCAAGCTGGGTCCACAATGTTCAGGTTTCGCCTGTATCTTGGTGGGCTAAGCCACCTGCAAAACCCCAGAAGGACCTCAACTAACCTGACATATGTAGCAAATTCACAGCCTTGGCGGACAGACAGGTACAAGGGTCTCATGTCAGACAAGGGTGTGCTATATTAAATACAATCATGTTAAGTTTATGTGTGCAGGTAAGGGTACAGTAGAAAACCTTCAGGAAATGAGTTATTTTTATTGGGTACTAGAAGAAGATGGTAGGCAGTGTTCACCTTGTAGATTGTTTTCCAAACACACTAGTCCCTCTACTCCTTCTTTTACAGTCTTTTATAACATACCTTTGTTGAACAAACTATTGCCTTAAGTACCTCAGAATCTTTATAGCTCCTATGATGGCTCACTGATAGCACATACACAAGATTTCAGCAGTATAGACCAACAGCAGCTGCCAAGTTCTAACTGGCTTTCTTCGTGGCCAAACACCCCTAGTTAAAAGTCAGTGGCCTCAAGTCAGAATTTTTGTATTATTTTTATTTATGCAATTGTGATATCTTGTAGTTTACTTGTTTCAAGTACTATAAAATACTGCCACCCCTTCAAAGATAACAAATCTACCTCCCACCAGTATGGGTGCTCTTTCATGACTCAAATCACTTTTGAGCCAAGCAATAACAATATTTACTTTCACAGAAAGAACAGGTGTATTTTCTATAAAAGAGATGTTTTGAAAGGACTAGAAGCAACTGTGAAGAATGAAAGGCTGAAATTAAGTATCAGTGTACAGAAAAGCAGAAAGAATCCATTTTTGTGTTGTCCCACTTGGTCTAATTCTGCTCTTTCCTCCTCTTCCTCCTCCTCAAAAAGACCCACACACCCACAGCAGAGTAGGTACCATTTAAAACGATCAAGACTTTTTTCCACTGAGTGTTGCCCACTTTTGGCGTCTGACAAAACAGGATCTTGTGCTTGTCACACACAAATATTCGGTCCAAGACGAATTTGGAAACTGCAGTGTGAGAGAGATCTCTCAATGCAGTGTCTCTGCAGACATTCCTGAGAAGCTCAAGTCTTTCCATATGAACCAGGGGCTGGCGGATCAGATTTCCAGAAAAAGCTTTTCCAGTTGGCTTTAGGAAATGCAGAGGGGAAAGAAAAAAAAAAAAAAAGAAAAAAGTGCAAGAATTTAGTTTTCAGATCAAATTCTAAAGTATGAAAATCCCCAGGCTGTGTATCTTAATAACTCCCAGATTCACAATTAAAACATCGCTATATATTAACTAAGGGGTAGCATGCAGTTTCCTTCCTGTGCTGCTGCTGTGCATGTTGGTTCAACTGCTAAGTCATGTAGTAGTAGTAGACAGTAGTGAGAGCTTTTCCATACAATTTAAGTCTGCTGCAGAGCAGCAGGGTCTTATCTGTGTGGATAAAATATGCCTTGACCAAATACTGGAATTCCCACAAAGCTTCAACAGCCAGTAAGAAAGTTTCTAAGGGGTTGGGACAGGGATTTCAACAGGAACTAAGCTTTAATCTCTGAGATGGGGCTTAGAGATGCTGACCCATCCAGCTGGGAACGAAGAATTTGGTGTAAAAGTTCTGTGTTGTTTTCTAGCACCTGCAGGCATTCAGTGTTTCCATTTATTCAAGCTGAAATAAAATCAAGTGGACAAAAATTCACACAAGAAGCATCAGTGCTTAGTATGGCAAATAAGAGAAGCAGGCAGGATTCCTCTCTCCAGAAATGGATGAAGTGTTTGATATGTCTCATTCTTCTGAGACTGACAGGAACCACAACCACCCCTGCCTCACAATTAGTGAGGAGAGGAAAAAGGAGCTTGTCTGATTAACAGGTAATGGGAAATTTTACATTTCTACTGACAAATCTTCCCCCTTCCACTAATTGATTTACATGGTTGGCAATATCAATACTGACTAGAGGAAGTAGCGATTGAGAGCAGCCCTGCAGAGAGGGACTTGGGGATACTGATGAATGAAAAATTGGGTATGTGCTGCCCATGTGTCCTTGCAGCCCAGAAAGGCAATTGTATCCAGGGCTGCATAAAAAAGAAGTCTGGCCAGCAGGTCAAGGGAGATGATTCTGGCTCTCTAATCCGCCCTTCAGCCTGAAGAAGAGAAGGCTCCAGGGAAGACCTTCTAGCAGCCTTTCAGTACCTAAAGAGGGCTTACAAGAAATCTGGAGAGGGACTTTTTACAAGGACAAGGGGTAGCAGTTTTAAACTGAAAAAGGGTAGGTTTAGATTAGATATAAGGAAGAAATTTTTTCTTATGAGGGTGATGAGGCACTGGAACAGGTTGCCCAGAGAAGCTGTGGCTGCCCCATCCCTGGCAGTGTTCAAGGCCAGGCTGGATGGG
>JANHGB010041336.1:54599-70659 GCA_026283785.1 Coracopsis vasa
CTGTCTCAACCTATGGTTGAGTCCAGGCTTTCAACCCTCCTTCCGCAGTCTGAACGGAATTATTTTTTACCAGCGAAGAGATCAACTTCCACATCCGGTAACAGGGCCCTATACAAAGGCGCAGACTGACCTGGAAAAGCTTGGCCGGCCCGGGGGGTGAGGGAGAGACAGGGAGCGGAGATGGGGCCTTACCGTGCTGCCGGCCCGGCCGCCGCTGCCGCCTTCACTTCCTCCCGGTGCGGACTGGCTTCGGCCTCGGTCGCGACCCCAGCCCCGTCGCAGGGAAAGCGAGAAAGGTGGAGGCCGCAGCCAGAACGGCTCCTTTCGGCTCCGAGGAGGCGCAGCGCCCACCCGACAGCCCGGAGGCGGGCGGGAGGGATGGATGGAGAGCTGGCTGATCGTCCCAGCGGGAGCGGGGTGCCTCAGCCGCCGGGACCCCTTGCGAGGAGGGCGGCGCTGCCTCTGGTCGGCCTCAGCCCCCACCGCAGACCCAGGCCCCGGCCGCCCCGCCGCGTTGGCTCCCAGGTTCCACAGGGTGGCTAGTGTTTCTCGGTATTAGGGCTAGTGTTGTTTAATATTTTCACTGATGATCTGGATGAGGGGATTGAGTGCACCTTCAGTAAATCTGCTGGCGACACCAAGTTTGCTGGGAGTGTTGATCTGCTGGAGAATAAGAAAGCTCTGCAGAGGGATCTGGACAGGGTCGATAGGCTGTGCACAATGGTAAACAGCAAGGCAAAGTACCAGGTCCTGCACTTGGGTCACAACAGCCCCTTGCAACGCTACAGGCTTGGGGAAGAGCAGCTGCAAAGCTGCTCAGTGGAAAAGGGCCTGGGGATGCTGATTGACACCACTGAAGGTGAGCCAGTGTGTGCCCAGGCAGCCAAGAAGACCAACAGCATCCTGGCCTGTATCAGCGATAGTGTGGCCAGCAGGGCCAGGGCAGTGATCATTCCCCTGTACTAGGCACTGGTGAAGCTGCATCTCAAATCCTGTGTTCAGTTCTGGGTCCCTCGCTACAAGAGGGACATTGAGGTGCTGGAGTGGGTCCAGAGAAGGACAACGAAGAAGCTGGTGAAGGGTCTGGAGCACAAGTCGTATGAGGAACGGCTGAGGGAGCTGAGAGTATTTAGTCTGGAAAAAAGGAAGCTCAGGGGGCACCTTATCGCTCTACAACTACGTGAAAGGCGGCTGTAGTGAGGTAGGGATCAGTCTCTTTTCCCAGTTAACAAGCAATAGGACAAGCGGTAATGGCCTCAGGGTGTGCCAGGGGAGGCTTAGACTGGATATTAGGAAAAAATTCTTCACCAAAAGGGTGATCAGGCATTGGAACAGATTGCCCGGGGAAGTGGTGAAAAAACTGTCCCTGGAAGTGTTAATAAAACATGTAGACGAGGCCCTCAGTGACATGGTTTAGTGGTGGACTTGGCAGTCCTGGGTTAAAGGTTGGGCTTGATGCTCTGAAAGGTCTTTTCCAATCTGTGATTCTCAGCGGGGCCCACAGCCAGCATTCCCACTGGACTCACGCAGATAGATGTATGTTTGGGGCTTCTTTACTGTTAAAAATATCTTTAATGGGTCCCTAATGCTCGTGGTTTTTTTTTTTTTTAAAAATAAAGGCGAAAATGGGATTTCTGTACACCTGCAGGACTCCAGTACTCACAAATCCCATTAAAACTAGTGCTGGTGACGGATCTGTTTTTAACAGCTATTGAAACAACTCCTTGGCTGTAGGGGTGTGTTACAGTGCTGAGGTGGTGTTTCCTGAACTCTGAAGAAGCAAAGCTCCAGTGATGGAGCAGGGCCCTCTGGACAGTGCCTGGAGGAGGTGTTTTACCAGAGTAAAGCCATCCCATTTTAAAGCTTATTGAATACAACAGCGCTGGAGATGTGTCATCCAGTATGAAACCAGGTGATGCAAACACAAAGGATGTCATTTGACTCCAAAATATGTGCTCCTGTTACCTGGCCCAGCACAAAAACTGTCCTGTAGTATCTCCTCTTGGGTCTGGTCACTTGATTTTCCCAGTGGGAACTGGTAAATTGAGTGGGGGGCACAGGGAAATGCCGTCTTTCAGGCAAAGAATCAGAATAAGCAGCACCCGGCAGACATGTTGATCAGCTCAAGCTAGTCATACAGGCATGCTGCATGAGCAGCCCTTCCAGCCTTCATCTCCCCTTCTTTCCATCTCTGCATTTCTTCCCAAGTATGTTCTGTGCTTGGAAAGACCCACACAAACAAGGTAATTTTGAACTCGGTGATGAGAGCAGCAAGAGTCCCGTAATCCACACAAGGAAGAAAATGTGGATTTTTAGGCTTTGGGGGAATGATCCCTGAATCTTTAGCCAGGTGGTCAATGCTACACAGCATTGGCCCTCTCTGCAGTGGACTGTTGCAGTTCATGTTTCACAGCACCCTGTTTTTCCTATGAGATCTTGTGTGGAGAACATGAGACAAAATTGCTAATTATGGGGTTGTGTGAATAAGTAAATACCTAAACAATGTACAGTCCCTTGAATCTGGTTTGCCACCAAAGACTTGAACCCTAATAAAGTCTGTGAGGAGTAGAGGGACGCTTGCTACAGAATCAGAGCCAACAGTTCAAGACAGGACAAATTCAGAAGAGACGGAATTGAAGTAGCAGTTTCTGTTTGTGTGTCTGGTTACCAACTAATGAAAATAATCTGATGGAAGTAGAGTTTAAAATGCTTTCACAGCTAAAAATTATATTTTAAATTTATTAGAGTCCAAGCGAACACTGATACAAGCAAGTTTAAACTAGTGACTCTTCTAGAACAACAGAGAAGAAATATAGGTTAAAACAGGCTACCTTAACTTAAATACCTCACTACTTCCCAGACTCTCACTTTATAGTCTGCATCACTATATGGAGCCTGAGTGTGAGACTCACTGACACACACACATGTAACTTGCATGTTTCCAATCCTGAGTCACAGGTAGTAGAACTCTGTGCTAGGTTAGATGTCTCATTGAATGACCAAGAGGCAACATTCCTTCCTCCCTGTTAAGAGGAGGATGTATGATCCATACTTTTCCAGACCTGATCTCCAAAATGTGCAATGCTGGAGCCTGATCAGGGAAGCCCAAGGATGCTGTCTTTGGTACAGATTCTGTGGTCAGCCTAGGGAGCAGAACAGGCTGCCGCAAATGCTTAACAACCATGTGTTCAGTGCTACGCTGATGGCTGCTAGCCAGCAGTGAAGGAGCAGAACCATGTATTTCACTGGGAACCAGTGGCCAAAACCCTGCAATCAGAAACCCAAGTTTCTGATTGCAACTCTGCCTGACTCTATGTTTGTTTGTTTGTACCTTCCTCTGCCTGTGAAGTAGAAACAGCAGTAGTGATAGTTACCTTTTTGGTGAAGCACATTGGAAATCTGTGGCTGTCACCAGTTTGCGTCTTGCACAAGCTAGAAAGTTGCTTCTTTCTTCGGGGTTGAGAGTGACGACCACAATTGCAGCCACACACAGATTTATTAATAAGCTGCCTCCAGCTGTGGAACTGATTCCTGACAGATTATTAGCTTCAGCTCAAGTATTTTAACTTCTCAAGTATGTTGTTACTGATATGTATAATAATTAATAAAGTATAAAAGAAACCAATTTTCCAGACTAAGCACAGTTAATAAGCTTTGTTGTCCATAATTGAGCCTGAAAGTGTCTGATGAAGAATGTGTTACATAGGCAACTGTACAGTTGGATTATACAGTTGCTAGTTCAAGCCAATAGGATTCTTGCTACTAATAATGCTGAACTGTAGTGGGGTTTAGGGCTTTAAATTGGCAGCAAAACCAACGTTGGAGTCTGGGTTCTTTTTAATACTAAAGTTTTACACTGCCAGAGCAATATAAAGGACAATTGTGCAGGTAAAAAGTCATCTTCCTGTCTCTAGGATGTTCTAGAGTGACTGCAGCTTCCTCAGAGATACACTGCTGAAACAAATGCAAGTGATGCACCCTTTTTTCTCTGAGGACATGGGCCTAAACTGCAAAATTTAATCTTAATAACATGTACAATGTTTATGCCTTTAAAAAAGTTTTTATGTCCTAATAAACTCTTGTATATCTTTATTTTAGGTTTGATGTTTCTCCCTGAAGAATCTTACTTGCAAAAGATCAATATCTGCAGCTTGGCCAGTCAGGAAGACCAGTTGTGTCAGTGGCCACTTGAGCTACAAAAGCACATTAAAGCATTTTAAGAAATTATCATCTGTCAGTGGCAGGCTGTCTTGTCTGCCCTCGACATGAGTTAATTCTAAGTAGCATTTAAACATACCAAATGTTTAAATGAGCCCCTGTCTTGGACAAGATATGTAGTCATCCAGTTTGCAGTTCTCATGTCAACACATCCAGCTTAATCACACTGAAGGCACCCTCATTTTCCTTGACCTTCCAAGCTCATCCTATTCAGTAGAAGCACATATTGTTAAACTTACACTATGTTTATTTTTTGCTCTTTGGTATTATTGCAGGTTTTAATGCAATGCCAATTGCTGGGATTAGTCTTGGTAGCCCTCTTAGTCGTGCTTTCCCTCCATAAGAGCTGACCTTAAGACAAGTCACCTGTTCAGCTTCAAATACTTGGGAAAAAAAGTCTTAATCAAACCAGCAGGAGCACATGGTTTTCCTAGTGCAGTGCCATTATTACTGAAATCACCAATTTGCTTCATGGCTGCATTTCTGAGGCATGACTGATCACCAAAGGAGATCTCTTGTATTCATGTACTTCGTTTCACAACCAGTCACAGGGTGTGATCTTCATCAACAGATTCTGTCTCTTTCTGGAACTTGAACAAGCTGGTTTAAATGTGGATCTGGTTGACACAAGATAAGACCATATAGAATACCTTGTGGCCTCTAGAGTCATTAAAAGACACTATAGCAATCAAAAAATTCAGGCTGAGGAATGCAGGGGTGTACAGCTGCATACAGATGCAGGATTTGCTAGCATGGTCTAAATGTAATACATAAAGTATTACATATTTCCTGGATTATTTTTTATTTAAAATAACTTTAGCAAGGAGTGACCTATGAAGTGCATATCTGAAGTAGCTGGTATATAGGAAAGACTGAGGTATGTGGAGGGATTGGTGGGGGGCTTGGAGCTGCTATCTTTAGCTAAATCAGATTGGCTGTAGTAGGGGCAATATCAGACCCATAAGCAGCAAATGAGACTTGTTTTCATTTGAATATTAAGTTAACTTTTTATTTCAGGGTAGAAACAAGTTTTATCGTACCGTAAGTGCCTTGGAAATTGTTGAATTTTTGTGTATCATTACACCATTTGATTGCCTTCTGAGTTTAGGCTGAGGTAAGTAAGCAGGCCATTAGCTGAATCATCTGGTCTGCCTTATATTCTTAGACATGTAGTCTGAGGCGGTAGTTTGAAAGGGAAAACAGCTTTGTGGGGTTCATTAACAGCAATGAGCTGAACGTGTTGCCTGGACTGGGCTAGAGTAGCTAAGAACTTATCAAATCATTGTCAATTAAAATTGAACCTAATAATTCAAAATTAATTATATAGGTCATAAAATGAGTGCAGCCAACAAGCAAATTATCATGTCAATATAGCAAGATAAGTCAATTCTTTAAACAAAAATCAGAAATAACTGTTGGGTTTTAAGTCCCAGTTATGAGTGGTTTCCAAAGTAGAGAAATTGAGATGATTGACTGACTCAATTAGTATACAAAATAAGTTACTTCTTTTTCAAAGTAACCTGTAACCCTCTTTTAACCCTCTCCTTTCTCCATAGCCTGCATCAGACAGCTGGATTTTCCTTCATTTCTCTCTGTGGCTAGCAGAGTCAAACTGGCAAGCAAGCAAGCAGCTGAGAGTTAAATTCACCTGCTGCATCCACCAAAGGGCAAATTGGTTCCAGGCTATTTCCAGGTGACAAAATTGCTGTGACACTGCAGGTACAGTGCTCACTGTTGTATCTGTGACTTAGGCTCCAAGAAGGGTAAGCTGTACATGGCCTGCTGTGCTACGCCAGGAGTTACAAGATCGGCAGTGCTCAGACAAGGACCACCAGGGAGGCTCTGGGCACAGATAAAGAAGTGAGGCTGGTTTTCAAGTCTTTTTTGTTGTAGATCACACTCTCAAAGAAATATATGGACAGCATGCTAAGCAGAAGACACAGTTCCTGACTGATCAGATACCAGTAGTGTTGCTGTAGCAAGATCTGGGAGAGCTGTTTTCTCCTGCTTTATTATCACCTTGTTAGAAAACTGACCAGTTCTGGGACAAGCAGAAACACGTGAAGGAAGATCGAGGGGTAGCTTGGTCATGGGAGTGTGAGAAAAGAAAAAGAGAGATGGAAGGAGGCACAGAACGCAGGTCCCATTTGCTGATGAATGCATGTAGGATCAGTGTTATTTATATTATGTGCAAGAGCTTTCACGGGGACACTGAGTGCTTCAAATAATTTATAACTTGCTGGTTGGGGCTGGCTCTTGGGACGTGGCAGATGTGGTATCAGAAGGAATTTGAGCATTAGTTTCCCATATCCCAGTAGCCCAATAATTAGCTAGGAACAGCACCACTCTTGTGAAGGTAGGAAAAAAATGTTCATGTCAAAAGTTCTCGGGGATGTAAGTTTAGAAGTGTTATCCTAAAACAACAGGCATCAATCTACAGGCAAGTCTGTGAGAGCTGGGATTTCTCAGCTCTTGGCATGTCCTTCCAGCCAAGGCAGTGCAAAGACAGTCTGTGTTCTGACCTTGGGGAGTCACTCCCCAGGGCCTGTGTCCTCCTGCATGGTGCAGCCCCTGTGCTTTACCTTGTTGTATGGTCCTCCAAGTGCACAGTCCTCAACCAAGAGTAATTTGGGAGCTATTTATGTCTGACTGTTTCTGATGAAAATCAAGACTGTCTATTTGAAAGGTTCCATTTTTAAAATCAGAGTATTTTAATTAGTTATGGCAACCGCCACAAAATATGAGGGGTTGGGTAAATATAGAAAGTTTTATGACACAGCTTTCAGTCTCACTACAAGGAAAAGCCTGAAGAGTGTAAGAAAGACGCTTTCAACATTTAATATAAGGCTTTGATATCTCCTCAAGTATAAATGATGGTTGTCAACCAACTTCTCTATTTATTCAGCTCGTCCTAAGAGCAGTTGATGTTTTGGAACTGCGTGACCATCAAACCAGCCATGATAGATGAAACCATGAGAAGCGCCATGGCTTATCCTCAGAAATTTCTTCATGTAAAAAGGGAGAATGATTTTACATCTTCTTGCTATCTATTTAACATAAATAAAAGCGAGTTAATGAGAAGAAGTCTGTTCACAATCTCTCACAAGTATTATAAGATACTCAGTTATGAAGCACAGTTAAATGAAGACATCACTGTTGCTATTGCAATCAGTATTTGATAAATGGCAATATTGATGGTGTGAGTTTTATACTTCAAAAAAAGAAAAAAGTCATTGTTTTTTAATGTGTTTGTACAAAAAAGTATCATGATGTGTTTTTTTCAGCTGATGTTGCTCTGAATTGTAAAATCTACAACTGATCTCAAAATAATGAAATTAATTCAATGATGACCAAGCCAAAGAAAGATGTGGTTTTCAAATGTGAACCAAGTATTATCACAAAAAGTGGATCTTTTAGTGGTCCAGGATACCATCTTGGAGCACATATCCTACTGACAATATTCTGTTCTCAGTCACTTTGTAAATATTGTGGATATCCCAGATCAGCTGTATTAAGCATTCTTCCTCTTGCAATCTAACATCATAAATTCTTATTGAATACAATCTTTTTTGACTCTTTGGAGCCAAACCTTTCCATTTCTTATGCTGTCAGCTCTTGTTCCAGGGCGCTACTAGGCCCTCTATTCATCATCAGGCACTGCTCCTAAGAATCTTAGAGAATCACAACTAATTCTTTTTTTAGCATGGACACCCCAGCCCTGCGTTTGGAAGCATCACACAATTTAAACACGTTTCCCCAGCAACACTGTCTTTATTTTAAGTTGGATCCCCAGAAAAGAAGGAGGCTGCCATCCATCCACCCACTTTCAATTCCCTCTAGACATTCTGTCCTTTTATTTTTGGCATCATTTAACTAGTAGGCTTTCCCCAGTTTGAAAAAAGCACCAGAGCAGCTAGCATGTGCTTTGTTGAGACATCCTTATTTCCTAATTTACACACAGCTTCCTTGAACACTCATTTCATTAAGGAAATCCTGTCACTGAGCAGCAGTGACTCGTCAATTCAGCCAATGCAAAGAGGGCAGATTATTTCGTTCTCCAGGAACGATAACAACAGCAACGCACTGGGACTCATCCTATTGGATAACTCATGGTGCTAGATTGTGCCTAGCACTGTTGTTAAATGCACTCCTGTGACAGAAGTTATTGGGTCATATCAATTTCTATTGTTCTCTCAGTGTTGTTGGTTGAGGGAAAATTAATTTTGGCTGTGTTTTCTCCAAACAAAAGGTGGGGAGCTCTGCTTGATAGCTTCTTTCTGTGTTTTATTGTCACACTGTAGTCAGTATGAGGTTAACCTTAAGCCACTGCACACGAGTTTCACCTTATCCAACTCCTTCTTCCCCCAGGAAAAATCCCTTTTCTTCACTAGCATTTTACAACTGGGTAAGAGAAGCACGTTATTGATTCTGTGGTGAAAATAAAGCTGCTTTAAAAAATGCTTGTTAATGGTAGTTTGATACTGAAGTTACTTCAGCACTGCCTTTCAGAGCTGCAGGGAAGATCATGGACTGTAGCAGCATCATTGTTATGTGCCAAAATCTCAGCAAATGACTAGAACCTGTCAAGCTCACTGTAAAGAGAATGTGTCATTTCTTTTTAATGTAAAACCAGCAGAAATTGTATGCACAGATATGTTTCTCAGGTAGAACAGAAGACATTAAAAAAAAAAATTGATATCTTGTATTTTGGAAATATATCCAATATACTCTTTATAATTTGTTTTTGAAATTTAGCTATGCACCATGAACCTTTCACATAGTCTTTATTGTATTTTTTAATGCTGTACACATATATCTTACTGCATTTCACCATAGATGAATTGGTTTTTAATTTTACATCCCTCCTCACTCTTCCATGAAACACTATCTTCTTTATGCACTGTATTGCTGGCCAGGAATATGATACCTTTGTCAACAGAAAGAAAAAAGAAAATTTTAATTGCATGCAGTTAATTCCCCTGTCTCAGGATTATTCGTCCAACTAAATAAGCACAACATGATCTCCAGCTTCATATGACTTCATGAGAGTCAGATAACTCCAGCCATCTCAAATCTCTGAGGTTAGCAGTGATAAACCGAACAGGATTCACCAGTTATTGCGCCATATCATTTTATGTTAACAATTGATGAGATGCAGTCTCCCTCTGTCATCTCTGCTAAAACCTCTCCCCGGTAAGATGCGCTTAGGAGAAGGTGCTTGCCTGTTTTCTCCCTGACTTTGGGCTTTTCCTCCTTCTTTAGCAATTAAGTTTTTCCAGGTAAAAACCCTAAGTACTCTGCTTGTTTTTAAGAGTGATATCTTTCAGCAGATTCTACTGTGGAGAAAAGTCTGTCTTCTCTACTTACATGCAGACAAGAGTGCTGGAGAGGCTCCAGCCTCTGTTTCTGATAGTAGGGCTGAGATAAGCAGGTGCTGCGTTTGACAGAGTACGAAGGATACGTTGCTCCTCTGCTGAGTATCCTTAGTTTTCTCTTTGGATAGTCACTCCAAGAGACCTAGCTCTCCTCTCTGTTATTTGTCATTATTTCCCTTGAGTCATGCTTATTCTCTCTCAAATTTCTCCCCTTCTTTTTTGGCTTTAGAGTAATTCTTTATTTTGGAGCCTTCAGAACAAGCAAAAAGTGCAGCAGTTGCCATTTAAGACAGATAAATGCATTCTCAAGAAGTATTACTGAAAAACAGAAAAGAAAGCTCACCTTATAGCATTTCATGTACAATGTTGCTAACATTGAGGGACATCCAGATGCATAACTATCATAGGGAAAAACTGCTCTAGCTTAAACGAAATCAAGTTTGAGGAGCTTTCCTGATTTATTAATAGCACATGATTAATCAGAAATTGGTGAATAATGATATATTGATAAAGATAATGATAGTGACAGTGATAGTGATAATGATAATGGTAATAATATGTTCAAGATCAATATCAACAGATAAACCACAAGGCTAGACACTCAAAAACTCTTACTGAACTCCTATAAGTTTTTGAACACCTTTCTATAACTAATTCCCCAAGGTTCAAATCCTGCACATGCAGTGACAGATGTGATTGCTCTGGCTGTGTGTGACCTCCCACTTCAGCACTGCACCCACTGGGTCACCCTTGCTGGGTGCCTGCCGTGTCCCCCAGGCCACATGGATGCTGCACCCTTGGTGCTGGGCAGGGGCTGTGGTGTGGTGGAGCCACCCAGCACTACAAACCCTACTCTCTTGCCATCACCAGGGCACTACCCTCTGTTAGTGCATCTTTTGTGCTTCTTTTCAAGCTCACTCCTTCTTTGTTTCAGAAGACTCTAATTCCCTGGTTACTGTTAAACCCCACTGATGGTCATCTGCCTCCTCAGCAACACCAGTTTGGGCATGTCCGCTCAGACAGTTTCTAGTGCTCCATCATGCATGCTGTTCACACTGAAATTCCTGTCTTACCAAGCCATTTTGCCAAGGGTGGTCCACAAGAGCAATCACACACATAATGTTTTGCTGGCAGGAAATACAAAAAGAGAAAGTAAATGTAGATGGAGGACTAGGAGCTTCAAAATGACTGTATTCCTACCGCCACACTATCATTCTCCCTCATTTGTGTTTTCTGGCCACTGTGTCATATTAAGGAAACTTTTTTCCTAGACATTTATGTCTAACACTGGGTCTGGATCTTTGACTGGAAATGTTGGTCCCTGTTGGGCTCAGCAGGGGATCAGCAATATGCAATCCCCAGAGCAGAGACTAAGTGAACAGAAGGGCTCATTCCATGGAGTCCTTCCCGGAGCAGGGAGAGGCCTCTCCGTTCACGGTTTGGCCTCCATGGAACAGCTAAACTGGAGAAGATAATGTGTAAATAGAGTGCTAATAGAGCCAAATTCTGTAAGAATTCTTTCCTTAATTCTATGCCTATAACAAAAGCCACTCTGCTTCTGCAAACACAACTTTGGGAAAGGACAACAATTAAAAAACAAAACAAAACAAAACTTGCATTCAAATTTATTGGAGGAGGAGATTAAAAGCTTTGAAAAAGACATTCTGCTGTGAAATGGAGAGTCCCCTCCAAAGGAATGCCTGCCTTTTTTTCTGCCAGTTGCTCTTCTGGCCAGCTGCTTACAAGCAGACCAGGGAAATCTTTTGCAATTTGCCTTAGGGAAGGGACATACATGGGCTGCACGAAGGGCTCTGGAACTCAGGTGTAGAGAGAAACAGCTACTGAGGGTGAGATGCACTTCTCAGTAGAGACTGGGGGAGACATCACTATATAGATAGGCAGTTTTGGATCCTTATCCAGATACTATAAACAGACTTAGTATGAACAGCTCCTAGTTTATTGTTGTTTGCCAGTCTGGTCTGGTTACTACTCAGGGGTGGCCGTTTCCCTGAAACTTATAGTTCCAATATTTTCAAGCCAGTATAATGCTTTAAAAGCTGAAAAGCTTTTGCTTTTTGCTACAGCAAAGCTTTTGTGGAGTGATATAATCTAATGAGGTGAGAAAATACTCAGGCCGATGAGTGTCCAGGCATAACCACTTTAGCCAAAGGGCAGAATAAAAGTTAGCTCAAGTCTCACAGCTGTCAGAAGTCAGCAGGCATACAAGAGTTCATAAAAATGAAGTTTAACATGTCAGGGAAGCAATCCGTTCATTTTCAGTGACAGTAAAATTCTGTGTAAATACATTTGACCTGAAACAGAGAAAATTAATTGCTTTTGTATAAATGAGTCAAATTACTTAACAGGAAAAATACAGATATCTTCAGCAATAATTATAAGTGGCAATGTTTGAGTACTTACTCATTTTAAATGGCACTTAGCTCGGGCCTCTGACAGAAGTAAGTGCTGCCAAATATGGCTAAGGGAAGCAAAGCTTTGGGTTAAACTCATTGCTTCTCACTTTGTGATAGATGCATAACTTGGAGTGTCCAGAGGCCTGAGCTCCCAGTTATTTACACACTCAGCTTCCTAGGGTTTTGTGTATGGTTTTAAAGTCAGGCAGATAATGAGTAATATCACCAACACAGCGTTGGTGTGTCATATGATACTGAAATAGATTAACATAGTCTTCTCTCTGTCTGGTGGGTTTAGAGTGAGTGATGTTTGAAGAAACTTGGATTTGACTGGGAGACAAACTGGAAACTTCTGGTAGGGCACAAGCTAAGAAGCCAGGAACAAATCATTCTGGACAAATCCTTGATGAAAGCTCAACCTCAGACACTGATGGGGTTATCCCACCGGTTGCCTAAGCAGAAGAGCATACTGCTTCCCTGTCTGGCTGGGGAAGCACCAAATAAAATTAAGCTGAGCAAAAGTTCCAGAATTAAGATCTCTTCAAATGCCTCAAGTACACTAATTGTAATGATTTTTCAGCCCAATATAGCCCATTGCCACAGCACTGTTTCCGTACAGCACAACCTGGTAAGTGCAAATTGCTTCATTTCAGAGGAATTTCTACTTCTCTGGCTGAACATAGCAGACATAAAATCATGTTTATCCAAGAAATCAGCCAAGAAATTATTCAAAAAAGTGCAAATGTTCAGATCCCTGGTCTAGTTCCCTAACTTCCCCATTAGCACTCATCCTCTTTTTTGATGCTTTTGGGTAACTTCTTGTCTTTGAACTCCTACCTTATAGGGGTACTGATCCCTTTGAAATATTTATTTGCTCGCCTACTCATCTTTAAGACTAGGGCTTTATAGATGTAAAGTGTAGCAATCTAACTACAAACAAAAGCATGAAAGTAACTATCTGTCCTTATTTGACATTCTGACAACCAAATCAACACTATACTCCATGTCAATTTTACACAAGTGTGATGTGTGCTGGTAACGCAAAGTTTGGGCTCACAGCCCTGAGTGCTGAGTGGAGCCTTGCCCTTGTAAAAACAAAAATGAGACAATCTCTCTCTATTTGGATCACTTGTCTGCACTAGAAAGGTAAAAGAATGTTACTAAAACCACATTAAATAGCCTTGTATTCAGCATAAATAGGCACTATCATATTTAATAGAAGAGGAGTACTGGGAGATGTCTGCAGGCTTTATGGCAGGTTTGCTTAATAAATACCCTTCAATTTCTACAGCTTTTCTCATCTTTCCTAACAGGTTGTGAGTTAGGTATAGAAAGCCCTCAGAGCAGGATAAGGCTTTATACCAAGCACTGCCGAGCACATGCAAGCAGAAGCAGCTGGTTGGGATGC
The DNA here is from genome assembly GCA_026283785.1 of Coracopsis vasa. NCBI lineage: Eukaryota > Metazoa > Chordata > Aves > Psittaciformes > Psittacidae > Coracopsis > Coracopsis vasa. The sequence continues at coordinate 68,015 of JANHGB010041336.1, forward strand.
ACTTGGGCGCTGCGTGATGATGACTCTGTCCTCACTGTCTGTGGTAAGATCTGGTTTCGTTGCAGAGATTATTTACAAAAAGGGAGCCAGCCCTTCACCTTTATGCCTGTTGAAGCCAAATTTTCTTCTTATTCTTCATTTATCGATCACAGCATGTTTTGTTCTAAAATTATGTGTGCCATAATATTGCTGTTGCTAAATATATGCCAAGCCTCTTGACTCGCAATAAAAAATCCTCTTGTTTCTCATTGACCCCCAGCTGAAGCCTCATTTTTAACTCTATGAATCACCGTGGACACTTAACCTATTTCTCTTTCTGCATGTAGGAAGCCCAGAATCTTGAAGCAGAAATTTAATTTGTTCAATAAAAGTATGGCTCATTAACGTGGCTTGGTGCTGATATATCCATTGAGCTGCATCTTACCCAACACCTGTGAAATAAAATATACACCAGCAAAGAAAGTTCTGATTGAAGGAAGGCGAATATGTTCCTAATATAACACACTCATCTATTAGAAATTTAAAACACTTTTTCCCAATCTTCCCTCATGCTGCACAGACACTGATAAAATACTATTTTCAGTTTGGTAATAAACTGTACTGATTCTTTTAGTGGAACTTGTACTAGTTAGTTTTCATCTTGTCTTTAAGTGTAAGCCTTACTTGAAGCAAATGAGTAACTCCACAGGCTTTGTGGGACCGACATGTAGGCAAAATGTGCTGAGGGAAAGCACAGAGTGCATTTAGGGTGCTCACTGGAAAAGGGTGAAGTAAAGCAGAAGGTCCTTTATTGTGCGTGAAAAGGAGGAAAGAAAGGTTCAGGTAGCATCCAGTATTTTATGTCAGGGAGAGGTAGATTTTACCTACCCAGCATGACCACACACTCTTTTCCTTATGCTATTGCAAAAAATTTTCACTTCTAAACTCAGATATATTTAAATACTTAGAAAAGGGCTATGATTTAACAGGCTATGTGGGACACAAGTGGGAATTTAGGCAGGTAATGAGTAGCCTGAGAGAGAAAGCAGAAGACTATGCCTTTCTTACCAGGCAGGGAAGGCCAGTTGCAGTGAATATTACTAGCAAATTGGTAACCATTTAGTAGTAGTCTACTAAAAATTGTAGCAAATACTTAGGATTTAAAAGTATTAGTACCTGACATGCTAGTTTTCAAAAAGATAGTAACAAGCAGTGAATCTGGAGTGGCTCTCTAAGATCCCATGTTTCTGCAGCATGGGAGTTATTTGGGTGTAAAATCTGCAATGAACATGGAAACAGAAACACTGTTGGGGAGCAATAATTTTCAGTTTGGTTAAAGGTAAGTGTCAAAAGACAGAAGGAAGATAATTAATAGATGAAAATTTGCAATCCTTTAGAGTGTTTTTACTTTCTAGCATTTTACTGCCTGCCTCTGATGGGCACAGCTCATAGTACTGGGGCTCTGCTTTCACATTTCTGCAACCATGTTGGCTTCAATGAAACTACACCAAACAGGAACCTGCTTCTTGCTGCCATCAAAAATAAAATGACATCCTCCTTTTCTCAGAACATTTGACAAATGCACAAAGTCCTTTTACTCTGGGATTGCATGGGCTTGGACAGAAAGCAGGGTCACTGTGAAAGGAGGTACAGGCTTCCTGGAACCCTGTATCTCTGCATTACTGAAAGGTTGGGAGGACTTGCTATGAGAAATCATAGTCACAAAATTCACTGTATTTTGCTTTAGCTCACACACAGGGTAAAAAATATACAGTCAGAGGGAATTAGCTCTTTGAATACTCTCCTGTCTTGAAATTCCCATTTCCAGTCAAGCTGAATGAGAAGCTGAGAGCTGAGTGCCTGCTCTAGCTACGCCTGACCTCTTGACAGCTCCCCACTCAGATTATTGCAGCAAGGGGCTGTGATGAGGTAAAGACGTCTGCCGCTCCCAGGGGAAGGAACAAAGTGTGAACAAATGGTGCTGGGGTCACTCAGCTGCTCCTGTGCCTCTTTACATACTTGGGACACACAGCTGTGGAACTGAAGAGGTCACATGAAGCCTGTCTCCCCTTTCCTTCTCTGCGAGAAAGCAGGTGCATCTCCTCTCCGACTGCACTGAGATGCTGAGATATTCCCACCAGGAACAGTCTTGCCATAATCTTTTTAATGCACAGCACAGCCAATGGGGGACATTACAAGATAAGGTGGGCTGCTGTGCCAATAATACCTTCTGCAGCTTTTTACATCTTACATCACACATAGAGTCATTGCCTCCCAAACAGCTCTGCTGTGTATGTTAGACATTGGACAACCGGATATGTATTTGCCTTAGTAGGCCCAAAGGCTATAAAAAAGAGGTTGGCAGGACTCTGCCTTTCTCAGTCTCAGTTTTGATTAGAAAGCATTACTCTCAGAGAAAACTAGGAAACATTTTCCAAAGTAAAACCAAATGATTAAATTGAGAGAATAGAGAATCACCTTTCTGTTATGAGCAGCTCTATGTCATAGAATCACAGAATTGCTTGGGTTACCTTAAAGCGACCTTAAAGATCATCTAATTGCAACCCCCTGCCATGTGCAGGGACACCATCCACTAGACCAGGTTGCTCAAAGCCCCGTCCAACCTGGCCTTGAACACTGCCAGGGATGGGGCAGCCACAGCTTCT
>JANHGB010041336.1:71029-95891 GCA_026283785.1 Coracopsis vasa
GCTTCTCCTTGCTCAGCCTCTTCTTTCCCTCCCTCCTTCCTTTCTGTCACCTCTTCTAGGATACCAGATTTTACGGAGAGGTTACAAAAGGACGGAGTGACTGATTCCGGACTCCGACAACCTCCCGCGAGCTGGGGTTTCCCGCTCACACCGGTCCGGGGGCGCGGCGGTGGGAGCGGTGCGTCGGCCGCCCCGACGCCCATTGGCTCTGCGGCGGCCCGGGCTCGACGCGGCCCCATAAAGGCAGCCGGTCGGTCCGCCCGCCCACTCGGTTGCCGCTGCCCAACTATGCCCTCTCCGCCGTACGCTGTGCCCTGGCTCCTCGCCGCCTGCTGCCTCTGCGCCCTCCCGCGGGGCTCAGGTACGTCCCGCCCGGGCACCGAGAGAACACGTATGAGACCCCACCAGAACCTCCCTTCGAGAGGCGCCGTCGGGGCTGGGCTCCGCGGTGTCCCCGCTCAGCCGTGTCCCCCTGTGCCGTGTCCCCGCAGGGTTCCCGCAGTCTTTTTCGCGCTCCTGGGACGGCGCGGACCTGCCCAAAAGCCAGGTAGGTTCATCTTTGTCTTCCCAGCACGAAAGCGATGCGCAGTGGACGGGTAGAACAGAGACCATCCAGCCCGGGCTGGCCTTGGGAGGTGGGAAATGAGTCTCGCTCACGGTAGAAATGAGGTAGGGAATTGGCAACGGGCTGGAAATGCGTCCTGAAATCCCTTGGCGGGGGGGTGATGAAGAGAGTAGGGAGGCTGAAACCCTTGCAGAAGGAGGTGAGACAGGTGCGGGCACAGTGGGTTGTGCAGCTGGGTGCGGAATAGGATACCTGTGTCAGCAAAAACTGTGCGGGCTAATAACCACCCAGTCCTGGCTACCTGAGCTAAAAAGCATGTCCCAAAGTATGATAGATCTAGTGTTAATATCTTTACTTTTTTTTAAAGCAGCTGGCATTGTGTTTCAGTCAGTGGATGGAACTGTCTAATCAACCCCAGGTAAATTGACTTTGGTAATGTGTTTGATCTGCTGGGACTCTCCCTTCCAGACATACTAATTGCACTGTGTAACCCTTAGCATCGATATCTGCAGGTGGAAGAACCTCCTTCGGAGAGCTGGTGGCTCTGGAAAGCAGAGTGACTTTGCTGGTGTATGTGCTCTCCTCCTCACAGAGCTAGCTCAGACCTAGGCAAAGAAAAAAGTGTTTTTCTTCCCATCCCAGTGGTAGCTAGTACTGGAGCAAGAAGTAGTGCTAGTCAGTGCTGCAGGAGTTACGGGCAGGGTCCTGCCTGGTCCCAGCTTGGTGGTGGTGGGTGGATGGGTTTTTTCCAGAGTGCTGAGAGGGCAGGGGAGGAAGAGGAAGTTTTCACAGTTCATTTCTGCTGTGGTGTCTCCGGCCCAGAGCTTGCAAATGGTTCAAAAACACCCTCAGTAGCTTTGAAAGATCATCCCTGCTACATTTGATACCCAACCCAAGGGTCATTTTCAAAGGGGAGAGAAAAGTCTGCAAGATCAGGAATGATCTGGAAATTTTGAACATTCTGTGCTGATTTTTTTCTTCCTGAAGTCTTTCAGTTTTGTAAACCAGAGCTTGTGGAAAATAGTTCCCAGAACCAGTTATTCAGGTATCTTGCATTTTCTTTATTTGGAGCTGTAGTTGTCTCCTATGTATTAGGTAGGAATGCATCGGCATCCCTGTCCTGTGGCAGTGAGTATGGGACAGTACTTTTCAGTATATGATTATAGATTATAGTACTGATTGTCTGAAATGGTTGTGAAAGAAAATGCGTGTAGATTAAATATGCCAAACCCCAAAGCTTTTTTTACAACATAGGAAGATGTATTTTAAGTGTAAGAGGCTGGTTTAGATCTTTATAGCACAAGACTGTTCACAACATTAGTAGGTTGTATATATTCTCCTCATACAAAATACTAGATTTCCAGCTCATAATAGCATCATAAGTCTTTCCCTGCTAAGAGTGGTTTTAGTGGAACCGTGTTTGATCTAATTGTGTTGGGATCAGGATCAAGCTTGTTCTTTATCAAGCTACACCACATTCTTTCCATAAGTGTATTGTATAATGTTTGGTTTTGCAGATCTCCAGCACTGTTTTGGATCTCTGTTATTCCATATTCAATAGCATGCAAACAAATGAGGTAAGGTATATTTGTTTCTTTTATTTCCAAGCATCTCCTTCTTAACCTTAAAAAGCAACCCCTCCAAACCTGACTTTTGGATATTTCTCTCAAAACAATAATGTATAATCTAATAGTGTCATGGTTTAGGAGCAATAAGATAGTATAGAAAAGATCATTTCTTCTTGTTAGTAGCTTGCATGTAATTCTCAACTCCATTAAACTGTACATGAAATTGCTGTTTTTCAGAGCTCAAGAACCAAAACATCCACTTACACATGGGGTCAGTATTTTAACCTGTCACTTTTGACTAATACAGGGTTAAATATGTTAAAATATGCATAACATTGGCTCAACAGCATATTTAATATCATGCTAAACATAGAATCATGGAATGGTTTGGGTTGGAAGGGACCTTAAAGATCACCTAATTCCAACCCCACTGCTATGGGTAGGGACATCTTCCATTAGACCAGGAGGAATATGAGGCATAGTATGCCCCCACTAGAGCATGGAGGCATATCACTTGCTTTACTGACCTTAATACTCTGTTTGAGCTTTGGTGTTGTTTTTTTTGTGCTTCTGGCTTGCATCCAAAAGACTAAGTTGGGGAGTTACTGAGTGTAGCTCTTTCTTATTGGTGCAGGTATATTAGGACCTAGATCAATGTCAGTTCTGCTTTATATAACTTTTTTATCACCACCAGTTTATTAAGAGCCTTTCCCATAAAATTCACTCAGCTCCTGGGTATGTTAAAAAGGCCAATTTACTTGTGGAGTTTGAGTCCTCTGTTTCAAATCACAAGTAGAGCCTTCAAGACAACAGTAAAGTGTTTTGACATGTATTTCAATAGCTGTTCTTGCCAGCATGCTTTCCTAAAGCAGCCATAAAACTCTACAATAATGAAGTTGATTGTGTAAAAAATTCCAGCATTTCAGTCTTAAATGTCTACTAAATGTGTGAAATATGGAAAAAGGACTATACCAAATAGCAAGTTTTACCCAACTTCTTAAATCTGTTATTACATGAAGTTGTACTTTCTCAGTTCACAAGGAATCTTGAGAAGACACTGTAGACATGCGTCTCTATGTAGCGCACCCAATGAAACAGTTATGAAATCCTACTGATTTCAGCTGGACTTAAACTTTCTATGTGATCCTATATTTATGTGGATCTTTTAAAACAAATTTGGTTCATTAAGTTATAGATTATATAGAGAAAATAGATGGTATTTCAAGAGAAGAAATGAGGCCTCAGAACTAGAAAGGCAAAGTCAATGGCAGTTTGGGTGTTAATGGGACCTGAATTCCATCTGGAGAATTTAAAATCTTTTGGGAGAACTAATAGACTATTTAATTTCAATGTCTAATCTTTGGGTAAATCTTGCAGATGGCACTTTCAAAAGAATAAAAAGAGCTATTTAAATGTGGCTGCATCACAATCATCTCTGTAAGAGTTTCAAATTTCCATCCTAAAGTCAAGCCGACACATTGTTTAGAAGCTTAGTTTTTACCATGTAAACTCTCACCTGTTATAAATTAGCTGGGATATTTGAAACTGCAGGCTAAGTCATTAGTCAGTCTCTATCTTTGCATGGTATATAATAATCATCTTGTAACAAAACTAGCATTCACACTATCTCTTTGCTTTAGTCTCCTCCTTTGCATCCTTTAAAGCACCTTGATTGAGCACTTTTTTCTTTCATTGTATTTTATAGCCCTATAAGTTGATGTCAGTTGCTCTATAAATGATTGTCTTGAGGCTTGAATCACAGAAATCCTTGTCTTATACTCTGAATCTTAATTCTTTCATTGTTGCTTGTGTATTTTGTCTTTTATAATTCCTCCTCTCCAGTTTCATCTGTATGGTTTTCCTGTGTTCTCATCCCCTGTTTTCACGTCCTTGCTCATTATATGTGCCTGCTCCAGATAACTAAATCTGTTCACTCTTCAATCTAATTCACTGATATAACTGTGGCTGCAGCACACAGAGCTATCCTAGCTGGGAGCAGGCAGCCCAGCAGCCATATCATTGGCAGGAAGCTTCCCAGACCTGGCTGGTTTACCAGACTGCTAGTTCAGGGTTTGGTTAGACACAGAGTGCTCCCATGAAGTCATGAGGAAAGATTCTATTCCTTGGTGTAAGACTGAGTAATAAAACTGAGCAGTTTCCTGAAGATTAAAGGGTGCAAGGGAAGGCTCGAAACCAGCAGTCATGCCTGTGTTAAAAACAAGGGCAGTCTGAAAAGTGAAGAGCAGCTGCATTTTAACCAGGTAAGAGCTATGTGTAGAATTCAAGCCAGAGGAGTGGAATTGCTGCATTCACTCCAGGTTGAGCTCTGCTTCACCTGCCAGAGCACGGCTGTTCTTGGTTGTACAGTAAGGTAAGCGTGTTGAATGATTGTAATGAATGGGGTAACATTGGATAAGGCAAGGTTCAAAAATCAACCTTTCAAAATACCTGTTGCTGTTCTTACATCTGTCTGTGATAAGTGTAAGATTATCTCTTTTTCACACGGAGTGCAGCAACCTCATCAGTGATGGAGGATTTACTGTAACCAACCAAAGAAATTACAGCATCTTCATTAACTTACACTGTCCGCTTGCAGGAATCACAGATTGCTGCTGCAAAGTTTACAAAGAAGGTAGGTAAATGTGAAGACAAGCGAGTTGCAGTGGACAGGAGAGTATGGCCTGTTTCTTTTGCTGCTTTTTTTTAAAGTCAGCTTGATTTTTTTCTTTCCAATGTTTGGGAAGTGAGCTGTGCTGACCTTGTTTCTGCAAAGCAATCCAATATGTGTAAAGCTTTCTTTTCTAAAGCCCTTGAATTTTTAATTATGGTAATATAGTATTTGTACACTAGGCAGAATGAGTAGTTCTTGACAATGCCCTTTGGGTATTAATTTTTAATCAGCATTCCAGATGAATGGATATCAGGGACTAAAAGCATCTTGTTGTTTACATGCTGCCGAAAAAGCCCCTGAATTATTGATATTCTGATGGAATGACACTGAAGCTTGTCAACAGGTCTATGGAACTGTGTTTAAAGTATCTTGTTATTGTTTGTGTTTTATTTTGCAGGATAGTCATGCAACTCTGGGACGGCCTTTTTTCCTTTTCAGGGTATCTGAATCTCTTACTTAAAGATTCTGAATCACAGACAATGTGATGTGTTACAGTGTAGATGAATAGCTGTTTCCCTTCACAAATTCTTTCTGCACATTTGAGTAGAGGCCAGATATCCTTTGTTTGAAAGCTTAGGGAGCTGTTTGCTTATAAATCTCTGGTTCCATTAAAAGATGACAAGATAATGAGATCCGGGGTAGTAACGGATTAAGCACTTTTTTATTTGAAGAGGTGACTCTGCAAATGTTTTATCTTGAGCCAAATTATCCAAAGACAGAAGTAGAATGTGGCCTGTATCTCCAAGGTGCCCTTATCCTAAATTTGTTAGATAAAATATGTGTGAGCTGAATGTCCACTTGGTCTGAAAGGTCTTGTCAGAAAGAGATGGCACACTGTAGCAGGGTGAAAAGCCAAATCATTATTATGGACATCATCATAATATCTTTCGTGTGGTTTTTTTTCACCCATTGTCTTGCTGAACTATGGTATGGTCTAATTTTTTGTTTATGTTTGACACACAGTGATTAACACCAAATCAGTTTTTAGTAACTAAAAAGTTATAAAGTAGGTCATAGCGGGTAACCAGAGTCCCAGCTCAGCTGCAATTTACATTTTGGCTCACTTCAGGTGTGTCTGGCCAGGTGCTTTCATTGATGGTATTTATATGCTCTTGCTTGGGCACCTGCATATAGTATCCCAGTGAATTGGGACCAAGACCCTTAATGAGAGTAATTAAGTCCAGAATGTTTAGCCATTTGGCCAGAGGCTGAAGGAATATTTCTCAAGTTCAAAGGCAAAACCCACCCTGCACTGATCCCCTGGTATTTGACCTCTTGTCCCTTTAAAGGAAGTCTTACTGCAGCCTTCTTATGTACTCTGTCTGCGTGACGGGAGATGTATTTTGGTGTGCTTATAAATCTGGCATCTCATACTTCTGCACAACCAGATAATTTTTATATTTTTCAGCCTCGGAATGGAAGAACTGTTGAAAGCAGTGGTAAGTAGGCATCCAAAAGTGACAGGAACTTGTTCTGAGTTTTTATTAATAATGATCTTCATGACAGAAGGAGTTACTGCAACTTATTACAAACCTAGACCCCCACATGAGTGTTTCATATTGTCACTAGGAAGTTTTTGAGCAGAAATGCATGTTTTTTCATGCTCAAAGACTTCCAGTGTACGCTCTTGACAAGCGCTGTTTTATTCTCTCTTTAAGGTTCAGTAAGGAGGAGCTTTCCTCCTCTGCAAAATTATGGAAATGGTACAGCAATTATAAAGTTTAAAAACAGAGGGTATAAATTGTACTTGGAACACAAAAGCTAGACTCCTCTCTGTTCCAAGAGACTATCAGTCACCTAATCTTACACAAGATCCCACTAATACAGATCTCTGCATGCAGATGAGAGCCTCACATTAGAATCAGGACCTGCCTTGGGTTAAACTAACTAGAAAGGGTAGGGGTGGGGATGTAAAGAAGGAAGATGGCGAGATCTAATAATATCACCTAGCACTTGCATATCCATCTTTGAACGTGTCTATTAAAGGTCTTAACGGGAAAAGGACAAGACAGTCAATGTACATGTGTCCCCTCCTTCAGTCTCTCATCTTCCAACCTTTTATCCTCCAATAAAGATCACTGTTTTCTGTTTGCAATGTAAGAATTACTTCCAGCTGTTGACTGAAAGGGTTGGGGTTTTCTGGGGGGACAGAGCAGAAGAATAGAAAAAGAAAAAAAAACCTGCAAAGGAAACCCAAGGAAAAAGAAACTTTGCTGTATATTCAGGATTAAACCATTTCAGAAAGAAAGGAGCCAAAGACCTGGTAGAGTGTTGTAGGGCAGCATTGCTACTTGCTTGCTCTGGTCTTGGGCACTGCCCTGCGTGTCCATTGCTTCTCATGGATGAAAGGAAGATAAGGAGCTAGATGCATCTCTGCTTTGAGACAGTGCAGCTGTTCTTGTGTGGTTAAGTCCACATGTGTGCAGGAAATATTTCATAGCTATGAAACTTTTAGGGGCAGGTAGTGCTGCCCAGATCTGTTTAGAGTAACTGGCAGCATGAGTTTTGGGGCAAACCAGTTCAAAACCAATTAGATTAAACTTGCATGAAAGTACTTTATGCAGAGTACTCTGGTGTTAGCAGAAATGCCGGACTATCAACTTCATATCACCGAAGTGCTGGTGTAGAAGCTACTGCTTTGTAACCATGCCCTGGCCTTGCGTACAGCAGTGAATTTTATCCACAGCTCAGCCCCCTGAGCCAGCCTGGCTGCAAGATGCACACCATGCCTCCACACTCTAAAAGAAGGACAGTGAAGTTAGGACACGGTGGAGAGAGAAATGTATGAAAAGGGAGGTTTCATGTTTGAGTACAAGTAACAGATTGGGCACTTAATTGAACTTTCAGACTTTCATCCATCAAACTTCTGCTAGAACTTCAGGCTATTTCATGTCTAACTTTGAGAAGGACTAGGCATACAGAACTGAATACTAAGTCATATTCAGACCAACATCTCAACATAAAATACAATGTGTTAATTTGTTTCAGAATACCATGGAATATGAAGATCATTGGTCAACTTACCAGTGTGAAGACTTGGTTTACATAAAGAGACTTCCCGTTGCACTAGTTGTCTATTATGTGACTCAGTTGTCTGGATTTTGCTGTTCCATGTAATAAATTTGCAATCATTAATTATTGTTGTCCTTTTTTTATTGAAGTGGGTACTAGACCTCATTGGGCTATAGTGTAGCATTGCATGGTTCCAACTGTATTCAAAGGAAATCAGTCATCAGAATATTGACCATTTTCAAATCCAACAGTGCATTTTGTAACATCTTCTTTAACTGCGTCATGAATTACCAGCTTGCCCTTTTGACTAAATAATATGTTTTGCTGGTATTTCACAATATGCATCCCAAACAGCATGATGAGATGTTAGAATCATCATTGATATTTTGATGACTTGATTATTGGTTTTCATAACTAAGGGCTTCAGTGTGATAACTGCTGAATCCAAAGTACTTTGAAAGAAGGGGAACAAGTACTGCTGTTACACACAGGCACTATTTGGTCAGATGCTGTGTGTTTTTCAGCCTTGCCTTACTGGCTATCATAAAGCACAAATGAGTCACTTATGAGAGATATTCTGAACATCTGCCCTTTTTACTGAAATCATGCATTTAAACCTGTGGTCCAGCCAATTGTGCTTGCACTGTGTGCAGTGGGGTGATCTGTTCTGGTAGGTGAAGACATATATGGGCAGAAAACTTACAGCAGCTACTTCCTTAGTAAGAAAAAAGTATAGTAAAAGCCAGGATCTGGAGATACACACCAGGCTGGAATTACTCAGCACGGAGTCCCACAGAGTTGGCTTCTTCAAGCCCTTTGTTATTTTCCCTTTTCACTCCTTGATTCCTCAGTCCTAGTACATGGCATGATCCCATCTCAGTTACACTGGTACAGCTGCATGCAAACTGTGGGAAGGCATGGGAATACCTCTGTCTTTAAAAATAAATCCTGAGAAACCTGGCACTTCTGGCCTGTTTCACCTCAAAGGCTAAGCTGAACAGTATCAAGTTTTACTCAGCTCTGCATAAATATTTGTATTGATTTTGGCTAGGATGCAGTTAATTTTCTTCACAGTAACTTGTATGGTGCTGTGATTTGGGTCTGTGACCAAGACACTGTTGATAATAGAGGGATGTTTTAGCTATTACTGAGTAGTGCTTACACAGAGTCAAGTCCTTTTCTGTTTCCTACACCACCCCACAAGTAAGTAGGCTGGTGGGGCACAAGGAGCTGGGAGGGGACACAGCTGGAACAGCTGACCCCAACTGACTCAAGGGATACTCCATACCATATGATGTCATGCTCAGCACATAAAGCTGGTGAAAGCAGGAGAGAGGGGGACATTTGGCATTACTGCTTTTGTCTTCCCAAGTCACTGTTAAACATGACAGAGCCCTGCTTTTCTGGAGATGAACATTTGCATGCTGATGGAAAGCAATGAATTTCTTGTTCTGCTTTGCTTTACCTATTAAACTGTCTTTATCCCAACCCATGAGTTTTCTCATTTCGACCCATCCTTCTCCTCCCAGTCTTGCTTGGGAGGGGTAACGAGTGAGCGGCTGTGTGGGGCTGAGCTGTTGCTGGCCAGGGTTAACTCATAGCAGTACTGTGCCATGGGTAAATCATGCTGCGCTCTCCCAGTCTGCAGTGGCTTCCTCCACCCATGAGAGATTTCATGAATAACATCTATTTGGGCCTTGAAACTGGTTAAATAAGAAGGTGGTTAAATAATAATAAGGTGGTAATTTGCAGGTAAGGACCTAGCTTAGGCTCCTCAGCCGTATTTCTGTAGTAACTGTGGCTCCTCTGTAAAATGTACAGGAGAGCTCTTGTTCACTGCTCAGTGGAAACCCTTGCTTCCTGGAGCAAGACAAATGTCACCTGTGGAACAGGAGTGGTTAAAAGCATTGAAATGTAAATGTCATCCTTGGCCCAAAACTCATCCTGAACATCCCACTGCAAAACCCACAGCAGAAATGAAGGAGCACAGTCAAGGGCGAGATAACAACAATTTGAAGCACAGAAAACATATGTGCAAGAAAAGGAAGTGAAAGCTCAGTTCCCATTGTCAGCAAGAGAAGAGGCAAATAAAGAGTGACATGACAAGGTATGCAACCAATGAGTGTGCTTAGGAGAGTAAATCCAATGCTTATCCATCCTCTTGTAATAAAAAGGAGCAAGGAGGGAGAGTCAATTACACTGAGAGGCAATACATTTAAGCTGCAAAAGAGAACACTTTTTCTAACACTTAATCAACTCCTGAGACCAGTTGCCACAGCTTAGAGCATGTGGCTAGAGACAGCTCTGCCAGCTCTTCGGAAGACAGGCTTATCCAGCAGCACACACCTTCATGCCATCTAGTTTTCCTCGAAAATCACTTCAGGCTCACCCAGGACCTCCTGTGTTAAAAGCCTTGCCTGCTTGAGCCAGGCTTAGCAAGGCATTTCTCTGCAGAGCACACAGCAAGGGACCTGGAAATGTATTTGCCAGTGGGGGAGCGAGTGCTGCCTGGCCTTACAACCTGCTGCTCACCAAAGAGCCAGAGCAGGAGGCACGAGAGGAAAACCCTCTGACATAGTTTAACTCCATCCAGCAACTAAGCCCCACACAGCTGCTCACTCACTGCCCCCCGGTAAACTTGTGGGTTGAGATAGAGACAGTTTAATAGGTAAAGCAAAAGCCATGAGCACAAGGAAAGCAGAACAAGGAATTCATTCACTAATTCCCATGGGCAGGCAGGTGTTCAGCCATCTCCAGGACAGCAGGGCTACATCATGCGTAAGGGTTATGTGGGGAGAGAAACGCCATCACCCTGAACATCCTCCTTCCTTCTTCCCCCAGTTGTATATGCTGAGCATGATGCCATACGGTGTGGGATATCCCTTGGGTCAGTTGGGGTCAGCTGTCCCAGCCGTGTCCCCTCCCAGCTCTTTGTGTACCCCCAGCCTACTCGCTGGTGGGGTGGTGTGAGGAGCAGAAAAGGCCTTGACCCTGTGTAAGCCACTGCTTAGCAATAACGGAAACATCCCTGTGTCACCAACGCTGTTTCCAGCTCTAATCCAAACTATGGAGATCCAAACAAATCCACAAATCCACTATGGAGAAAATCAGCTTTGTCCCAGCCAAGACCAGCACACCTTCTCTAGTGCCTCGGACAGCCTCACTCCCTTCTCAGCTGCCACAGGGAGAAGCTTACTTACTAAATATCCAGACAACAGCAAGCTGGGAGGGACGGCAGTTGCTGGAGGACAGAGTCAGCATTCAGGATGGTCTTGGCAAAGATACATCTGGAAAAAATACGTATGGCTCATGGAGGATGTCAGGCAGGTATTACACATACTGAAGAATAATGAGTTGAAGCTTTGCAGCAAAGGGGATGTTTAGCTGTAGACAGTCAAATATCACAGCGTTGGGGAGAATGCGGAATTATGATGTGGAATGAATGAGAAGCTGTATAGACTATGACATGGGAGGTGTTGCACTGCTGATGATACAGAAGACTTCATGTAGAAAGTAGCACTGGAGAAGAAAGAAGGGGACCAAGAGAAGAGAGCCCAGCAGAGAGGAAAGGTGGAGGTTTCATTCAGGTAAAGCTGGTGCCTGAAATGAAGTAGGGCTGGTTTGCAAGAAGGAAAGTTTGAAAAGGGGAATGATAAAATGTTTCATTTTAAGCTTACCTCTCCTGGCAGTATCCATCCATGGCCAGTCACTTAAATCTGACTAGCAGAAGCACTGACTGACAGGCAGAGTTACCTTTCCCTGGTTATAAAAATTCACCAGGGGGACTAACACCTCACTTGGAATCTAAGTTAAAAAAGTCCCAGCTCTAAAATACCTGTCGGCAGCATTTTCTCTCTTCAGTGTTACATCATGATGCAATGTTTACTCCTAATTACGTTTCATTTAATGAAATAGTAGCACCATTGTTTTGTTGAATATCTAGCAAACTTCAGCTTGAAGTTGCTCTGGCTGCTTCTAGAGAAGTGAAGATACAATCTTAGAGAGTCCAGCACTTACATACTTTGCATACTTTTATCTCATGATAACACTTGTCACACTAACAGCTGTGACAAGTGGACCCTGACTTCCAGAGCTGCAGGGCAGACCTGGGAAGGACACTGTCCTTACTTCTGGAATGTTCGTGTAAAATGAGAGAAAACATCTCAGAATGGAAAAGGAACCATGTGGATTATGGAAAAAAAATGGAAAAGCCCATTTGTGACCTGCAAACTCACACTGCATACAAACTGGAGTCCTATGAAAATTCAATGAGAGAATTCACGTGACTGGCCATAAGGGCTGATTGACAGCCAGTGAAACAACTGTCACGTATGCATGGCATGAAATGCCATTTAGGAACTAAAAACCCATTACCTGACTGCTTGTTTTCACAATTCTCAGCAGGTAATGATAAAGAAGTAGCTGCAGAAATTGCAGATCTACCTGCTGGAGATTTAAAACCATTTGCTTAACATAGCCAGTTGGGCAGAAGATACGTAACTGCTCGACAGGCTGACCAAAAGATGCCAGCATCCTGTTCCAGCTTTTTCCTAGCGCACGTGAGGCTGCCAAATGAAGTCCAGCCTCAAGACAGACGTGCTTGTTATTCTAAACACAGCAACAAAATGTTTATTTCTTTGCTGGTATCTTAGAGTTGAGCAGTGATCAGAGGGTCTCTACAGACAGCCAAGGCGGATTCTTATGTGGAGATCACTCTGAAGACTTGTTTCACTTTTCTGTTCCAGACACATTGCAATTGCCACCCCTCTACCTTATTAAGCAGGGTAAAAGCATATGTTTGACTGGGCTGGATTTCATAAACTGCCTTAATCTATACATCTATCACCCTGATAGATATCTTCACTGAACAACTAGAAGTAGCTGCCAAGTCTCCTTCTCCAGGCATCTCTGGATCTACTTTCCCCACAGTGCAGAAACAAAAATGTGACTGATCTTATAGCTGGTTATGATTCACCATCTGAATTCTTGACATTTCTCTGGGGCAAAGAACCTTGTACAGCAAACACCATCTATCTATTAGCCTTAAATCTGCTGCAAGATCAGTAGAGAAAGTCTGAAGGAGAACATATGGCAGACTTGAAAGGAAAAAGTTTTTAATACCTTTACAGAAAGCTTCTACACCCAGGGGTTTCTGCACAGCAGTTCAGCTAGTACCTAAAGAATTACTGCAAAGGGGAGATGTGTGCACAAAAATACATGGTTCTGGAATATAGATATCTAAACATCACCCAGCAAAAGACCTAAATATGGCCTAGAACTTCCAACGGAGAAGGCAAAAATGCAGAACACACATGAATGGATCTCAGAGTAAACAGGTCTGGCAATCATGTGGGACCCTTAGCAAAAAGTGTGACCCGGTAGCAAAATCCAGGAGCCTCCATCAGCATAGGACCAAGCTCATGTCTCCTCTCATGACTCTGGAGTGAAAGGACACTCTGCAGCCATCCACCCTGCTCGGCAGCGTGGCCTCTCTGGGGACTACACCAGAGACTCTGCTACATAAATAAACACCAAAAATAGCCTTTGATTATAACTTGGTAGTCTTATACCACGTCTTTTCCTTCATTTCCACAGACTGTGTATAATCTAAGATAACCCTAAAATAACATAAATGTTTTGTGACGTGCAGTAGAGCACACAGTTGACTTCCAAGAGGTTTAGCACTGCAATATTTGGACTGGTCAGCAGAGGGCAACGCCAGTATCAAATTTGGCCTTGCAAAGGCCGCTGGTGTGCTGTGCTTGTCCCGCTCCTAGCACAGGTAACGAATGAGTTCAGCAGACCTTATGCATCCCTTGCACTCACCTGGACAAGGCTCTCCCAGGCCGTAAGTTGGGATATTTCCTCACTTTACAAAGCAAGCAAAGGTGGCAAGCTTATAAACAGAAATCTCAGTACAGAGTGAAATGCAAGCCCTCTGCACAACTGAGACATCCATCAGCAGCATCAGCCCTCTAGACAGGTAGAAGAAGAAGAGCTTTTCCAGGCAACATTTCATCTCCATGCTCCCATCTGCTCACAGCTTCATTGAATTGTGGAGCACCATGTACACACATTTTCTAATAGGTGTTATTGAAAACATCCATTCTCCTTGACAATTGTACCATGCCACAATTGAGTTAGGAAAGTAATGCTACATCAAGATAAATATGTTCTGCAGCATCAGTAACAAGAGAGGTGCCAGAGGTGCTACGTTTTGAAATTTTTCATTGCTTTGCTTTACAATTCAGTCAGTGCCAGCCTCTGCTACAAGTGGCTAGATAAAGCTGAAATCTGTAGCATGGGATATACAAGAACTAGTTATGTGCAAAACTACTGTGCAATTAACCTCTTGTTTTACCAAAGTAAATTAGCAATTACGGGATCAACAGAACTAGCAAAGTTATTTATATGAGATTTGTACTTTGAGGAAGATCTCCCATTTTGTCTTTAATTAAAGATAGTTTTTATTCCCATTTCATTAGTACAATTTCATGCTGTGGCCCTTACTTCAGTCAGGACGCACGCTGAAGCTCTTTCTTTTACAGGGTTACCTATTTCCGTATAATTGTTAGGAATCAGCTCGTGGTTTCAGCTCTCCATCTTATTTGCCTAGAAATGCTCAACAGATTCAGAAGTTAACAGGTGAGGACAGATGGATAAGCAAGCAAATTATGTGCTATCATAAATGTCGCTTTCTTAGGAAGAAGACAAAAACCAGAAGGGAGAAAGGCAGCTGAGTAGGGAGCGTATAAGATGGGAAACTGGATGTCTGAGCTCTAGTTCTAGCTCTCTTGATCTATAACAGTACCACTATATTTCAGTGAACCACCTAAGGGCATGATTTCCATACTTACCAAGCACTTTGTTTAACAGAGGCTTACCTGAGGGTATGAAGTTAAACATGTACCCTACCAAGATAGGACCTTTCCACCTGACTCAGCTTCCCTGTTTGTGAAACAGGGGTATGGTTACTTAGCCTCAAAGATTTGCTATGATACCCAGTTAATTTCCGTTCAGAAACAGCTTCAAAATCCTCAAGAGTGTCTATTAATCAGCCTGAATAAAACTTTAACCTTCTAAGGAAGCCAAATGCTGATGATCTAGATATTTGTCTGATTTTGTTCCCAATCCCTATGTCTAGAGTAAATAATGATATTAATTACTGTAATAGACTAGTAATATTTGGCACAGTTTACCTTATAATCAAGTAAGAGATTTTTATCCTTATATTTTAATTTATCTTCAAATAAAAATTGTTATCTTATTACACTAATACATCATTATTTATCAGAGAAACGCCCTACTCCAGCAAATGTTTAAGTACTCTTCAGTGTACATTTTGCAGTGCTGAAACTCAGTCCTGCATTCATCCTGTTCAGACTGGTAACACTTCCAATGAAAAAAACTTTTCCTGCTGTTCTGTCCCCGTCCTCCTCTGCTGATGTGTTGTAAGGCAGCAGTGAAGTGTCATCACTGTGTTTGCTTCCTCTTCAGCAGCAGACATTTGATCTATTGGTGGCCCCTGCCAAGGCTGGTACAAAGCTTAATGAGCTGCATTCTCTTTTAGCAAGTGCTGTGGAAGGAAGAGTATGTCTGGAAAATATCAGTGGTCCTGTTGAGTAGGTAAAGGACAGCAAGTATAAATGCAGAGCCAGAACGGCCAGAAAGTATCCTGACATTTGTCTTGCTTGACAACCTTCATAGCATAAACGGAAGAACGTCACCCAGTAATTCCTGCCATGAAGGGAATTATTTTCTTTCTTTTTTTCTTTATTCTATCATGAAATGCCATTTCACACAATAAGTTTTGCGTTCACTTCCTGCAGATATTTATGCTGTTCTTTCTTTCCCTGTCTATCCCTCTCTTGCTATTTTTACAGCATTTTCATCTCCATTCTCCCATTTCATAGTTCCTCACCACTTCAACACTGTTTCTTCCAACAGCAACTTCTTCAGCCCTTCCTCCTCTGGAATATGCTCTGAGGAGAAACATGCTTTGAAGCAGGTACCAGAACAAGGTTTCTTTTAGAGGAACTGTAGATTCTTAATGTAGTGGAAGTAAATTAAAACCTCCTGGATGTGGAAGAGTCATTTTACTTTTTTAAAAATTACAAAAATGACTATTGAAACAAATCTATGGATCCATGGAGGAAAAGAGATGGATTACAAGGGGTTGAAGAGGGAGAAGATCCCTTCTTAAGATCTTAATAATTTGCATACTCATTTGTACCATAGACTAGTACTGAATTTATAATCTGTGTTAGAAGACATGGCTTCATCAGTTTCTGGATCTTTTGCCATGATTTCAGAGGAAGGAAGACTAGGCCTGTCTGAAGACAGTGATCCTGAAAGAGAAATAGCTTAAAGACATGAGGAGCCCCAGTGTGCACATCTTTGAATTTCTCAGAAGAATGCTTCAATTCGCACTATTAAGTGATAGTGAAGCACTCATTTTTTTACAATGATATTATTTTACCAGGATTTATTACTGCTACCATTGTCTTGTCATGGAAGACAGGTCCCTTACGCCCATCATGAGGGCACAAGGGAAGTTCTCAGCCAAAAGTAGGCCATAGACCACATCTCAAAACAGTTCCACACCAGTGTATCTCCACCAATGCAAACACACTTAAACCTAAGTCATAGTGAGAATCGGGCCTGTGTGATGACATGCAGAAAGAAGCTCTCAGACTGGGAAATAGGAAGCACATTGTGGCAGCCTTGCCAGGTCTACTACTGAATGGTGTCCCAGTGAGCAGCGTACGTGTATAGGTACCCTGGACAAGTTGGGTCCCAGATACATTATCTAATGTGTTACAATGACTCAAACAGGGGCGATCAATAAAAGTAAATCTGAAATAAGTAAGGAAGTTAAAACTTGGGAAGGGAGAGGGACCAGGCTAAGTGACAGATGCTTAATGTTTCCTAAACAGATGCATAGACCATGTTTGAGCTCCCTTACTGCAGCAAGCTCCTTCCTTGGTGAATTCAGCTAGCAGAGTATGATTTAAGCCTCATCAAGCAACTGCATGATGTTTGAATGAATAGAGAAGCTCATAAAAGAAATCTGTTTCTTCGTTCAAGCAGAAAATTTCACTGTCTTCTGAGCATGTTTCAGACTCAGCGCTATCTGAGTTTCAAAAGAGAAAGTCAGCCAAGTGCTGCGACAGCTTGACACGGCCCCTCACTGTTTTGCCATTAATTCCAGCTTAACCAGTGCCCTGGATTCAGTGCATGCTGCAAGGAGAAAGACTCAAGTTTCTCCTCTGACCTAGATGAAGGACAGCTATTTTCAGGTTACTAACTGCACTTCTTTTGCATTTTGCAAGGTAAGCCTGTTGACTCTACCTTTTAGTCTGCATGGCATGATGCCTAGAAATGCACTCATGGGTTGAGATCACATCTGGACTAGACATTAATAAAATAAGGAAAAAAGAATCAGTCAGTATCACTGCTGATTCACCTAACCACTGAGTAACAGAGTCAGGTTCCCTCTTTCTGCTGCTGTGCTGGCTCTGCATCGTGCCTTCACTTCCCATGAGCCAATGAGCTCCCATTGGTGGGAGTTCAGAGCCGTAGATTCAAGACACAGTGCAAAGCAAGGTGCTGGGATAATGCAGCTCCTGGGAGAAGTAAGTTCAAATGAAAGTATAGCAGCCAAATCAAGCCTGAGGGAGCTTCATGAAAGCCTCCTGAACCTGGGGCATGAGTAGAAAGATGCATGAATTATGGTGCTTAGGAAGAAAAGAGTTACCCAGACACGCAGGCAATGCCTGAGAACATGTGTGTGCCTTCCTTGGCTTGGCAGGTAGGGGGCTTGCACTCTGAAAAAGGAAGCAACTAGCAAGTTGAGGCAGCAAATGCTTTTTCTGTGTCTGTTACTTTGGCAAATGCATTTAAAAACTACCTCTGCCTAGTGACCATGTCCCACATTCCCTGCTTTCAAGGGAGATCAGAGCACACAGATTACCCAGGGTCAGCTTGCACATTTTGGTGGTTCATTGGTTACACATTTCTAAGAGTATGACTGACTCCTCTCCCCAGCTGCCAGGTTGCTGCAGACATAATAAGTGTTAAAATGGTTGCCAGTTGAGTGTAAATGAATTTTTTTCTTGGAGGGTAGAACGATTAAGAAACCCCACCATGACACTGCTGGCAAAAATATTCTCACAGATGCTACACACAGCACTGGGATAGCTGGAGCAAGCTGGAAAGAATTCACTTTCATCGCAAAGCTGGAAATGCTTGTGCCATTCTCTCCCATGCACTCACTTCACATAACCCCTTGGTTGGGAGTCTAATGAGCTGCTTGTACAAACAAAACAATAATTTCCAGTAGTTAAAACACCCATTAGCCTCAAAATAGTCAATAACTTTAGCTAGTTAAGAAACAATTTGCCCCCTGAAGTCATGGAAGTATGTAAGTTGTGACACAAAGGAGAGCTGAGGAAGAGAGACAGAAAGAGAAGCTGGTAACAGTGGTAAAAACAGGAGCAGAATCCGAGCCAGCTGCTAGGATAACCTTCACAAACCATATGTTTCACATATTATCAGGTATTTATTTGGGGTAGAGCAGTGCACAGGGCTGAGAATATGCTAGAAGACTGAATGTGTGTTTTATTGTATATTTAAACTGAGACTGGCTTTTTTTAATCAAAGATTAAAAGTACCCCATTGAAGCATTCATAATGTATCTTCAAGAAACAGACAAAATAGGCTTCACAGCTGCATGAGAGAAATAGAATTAATGAGTTCCTAAAATTAATATCTTAATGTTGGGCATTATATTTTCAATTGCCTTGAGACTTCACAACAAAAAAAGCAGGAATGAATGCTCTGGTTGTTCTACATTTAGAAGTACAACAGAAAAGCTGTAGTTGTGAGCACAGAGAACTGGAGACCCACAGCAAGGCATATTTCTGTATGGAGCCAATATGTCTGCAGGTCAGCTCTACTAAAGACAGAGCAGAGCCACACAATAGCTGCTGGGACTCCTGCATGCTCCAGGGATGCTCTTTCCCTGTGGCTCTCCCTGGACCTGCCAGTGTTCTCTCCTTGTTCCAGTGTTCTTCTAGTCGGTTCTCATCTGTTGAGTTTTGCCAAGTAATTGAGAGCGAGCCACTACTGAAGATGATGCCTCTCCCCACCTTGCATTTTAGCAAATGTGAGCTGCAGGCCCCAGAGAATCTTTTGGGAACTCAGCTGTGAAAGACCACATCTTCCCAAACTTGCTGCTTCTGGAGTAGCAGGGTGCACCATGCAGTCACACTTAAGTCTACGTAAACTTTCCAATAAAGCTGGATGAGTTGAATAAAAGAAGTATTGAACTGTTTTCTTGGCAACAAAGACACAGAGACCAACCAGCATCACCCCAATGGCTGCTCTCCCTTTGACCAGGTCTCAGGCAGAGTCCTTAGCTAGCTTGTCCCAGCACAGGCCACACAGCTCTCTGAGATGATTGTATGCTCTTACACATGCCAGCAGCAAGCTTTGCTTCCTCTCCATATTTGCTGATACTTGGAGAAAGATCTCTATTAATTTCCCTTTTTTTGTGTGTGCGGGGGTAGGATTTTTATAGGCACAGGTGTTTGCTGAAACCTCATGCTCCATAGGTCATGCCTCAACTCATGTACTTGGGGTTATACAGATTAATTCCAGACAGAGACCTTTCAAATATTCATGGGGGTTCATAGTTGCAGCCCATATTACAGAAGCATTGAAAACAGCCTCTTCTTCAGCAGCTCCAGCCATCACCCCACCCTCGGTCACTTCCTCCTGCCAGCATGGAAATATCCAGGCTGTGCCAATACCACCATGAAGGGTGCGGTTTAACAATCAAAAGAAAAAGAAAAGAAAATGAAAGCTTTTCACATGAGCACAGCAGCCTGGCTCACATTGATGCTGTGAGCAGCAGGAGTGGTGCTGCACGGCAGGAGCAAGCCCCTGCTACTGCAGAGGCACCCATGCTGTGGGCAGCTGGCTCAGACAGGCAAGGAACAAGCCTCTGAGCCAACACAAAATGAAATACAACCATCAGCCTGACAGCGGAACATGGGGCTGTTTTGATTCAACCACAGCTCACAAGGTCAATGTTGATTGAAACTGCTGTAGGAAAACATTCAGCAGCCCCCTAAGGAGCTGCTGTTGCTTTCAAGACTGGGGGTTTGGCTTGTGGTACAGGTTAGCAGCATTTTGCCCCCTAGATCTCTAGCCAAAGGTTGCCACATTTACGCAGGTAGCAATGGCTGCCCTCAAACCAACATTTTTCTACTCCCTACACTACAAACCACTTATCTCTAATGCTCACAGCAGCCAGTTATACTGAGACTGACCTGACAGCAACACTCTCCTCCCTTGGTTTTCTTGTAGTCTAGCCTCTAGTAGATGTTTGCAGCTTACACACCTGCTAGAGGTTTCACATGCATAGTCTTCTGCCTGCAATCCCACAATACCTCATTCCTGGCTTCTTCCTCTTCATTTAAATTCCCTAGCCTGCCTATACAAAGAGATGAGCACCCCGCAGCCCATTCTCCAAAAAGTCTCAATTCTCAGACCAGAAAAACAGCAGAATATTTGACTTGCACTAGAGAAAGCAGCAGCACAATATGGATTATTACAGAAAACAGAAGCTCCCAAAACCCTGGGCTTCTAATATCAGTCTTGAGGCAGTTCTTTAAATAGCCTTTTTACCCGGCTGGATTTATATATGCAAAGATGGTGGACACAAGGGGCTTCCTGTTCTGTGTCACAATAGAATAATTCAAACACCTAATAATGCAATTATTTTGATGAATAAAAGAAGTATTGAACTTTTAAATTTTAATGGAATCATGCTGGTGAAGCTTTTAAAGTCTTCCACAGCACAGCAGACACTAATACTCATGTGTGTCCACCATAATGTTGCAATCCAGAGTGCAAATCTACCAGTGCTTAAGTAGCCTTTCGAACTGCATAGGCAGAAGACAAGAGTTTAGGAAGGTCCTGGAAAAGGCCGCTTTATGGATTGCATTTTAACATGTTTCCTAATGGAACAAGCCTCAAAGCAGCTAAGGAGATTCTCAGTACTGGAGAGGTGGAAAACATATTTGGATTCATTCCTAAGAAGAGTTTCTAGAAGAATCTAGAGAAGATTGTAGACTCTAGTTTCTTTAAGGCTCAAGCACTGACAAGTTCCATATACCATGCGTAGAAGACTTCTTGGACTGCACAACATCAATCCAGAAACTGAAAGGACAATTCCAACACCATCTTTGGACCAAAGAGTGTGCAGTGGCACTCCAAAGCACCAGCACAGCCTCCATCCATATCCAAATCTTAAAGAAGATAATTCATCAGCTTTACCACCATTATAAGACAGTCTCTCCAGTGCATCTACATAAAATAATTAGTTACCTGTGCCCATGATGAGGCTTGAAGTGGTCAGATGAAGCAGACTTCCACACATACTGAATAAAGAGATTCCAGGCGTACACATGAAGACACAAGCATTAAAGACTATAAAGCAGGTTTCCTTAAGTAACTGCACTGCCAAAGAAAAATAAATCTTCTGTTTAGTGCAACAAATATTCTATAGAAAGGAATAAGATGGACACTACTTTTCACGCCTATTTATTCATGTACATAGACTTTTTTCATTTGAAGGACATAACTAGGGAAAGGTAGCCAGCCACCCTGCTTTTAGCAGCTTTTCAGATATACACACAGGTAGACACACACAGAAATTTTGACCAAAAAGGCCAACCAGCATGAAAAACTGAGCTGTGGAGAAAGCCAGGTTTAACCTCAAGGTCAGGAGCCTGGTGGCACTTAGAACTCCTGTGACTAGGCACGTTGGTGGGGTGGCTTAACCGGAGCAGTCATCTTGGAAATAAGTTCAGGAAAAACACTAGGTATCACCCCTCCTTGAGCAATGGTCACAGAACATAAGAGCTTGTTCAGCTCATTATCGTTTCTCACAGCCAGCTGGATGTGTCTGGGCAGGATCCTGGTTTTCTTGTTTTCCCGTGCAGCTTTCCCCGCCAGCTCCAGAATCTCAGCACTCAGGTACTCCAGCACCGCAGCCAGGTAGACAGCAGCGCCGGTACCAATCCTGTCAGCATAGTTCCCTCTTTTAAGGAGCCTGTAGATGCGACCCACGGGGAACTGCAGATCAGCTTTGGCCGATTTGGATTTCTTTGGCCCAGAGTGGGACTTTGTGGTTTTCTTCCCCATTCAGTTATTCAGATATCAATCTAGTACAAAAAGAGAAAGAATTAAGAAAGACACAAACCGAACAGACACAGAAACTGAAGTGCTTTCTTCCTCTTCATTTCACTCACTGCCTAGTTCCTTTACAAGTCAGTTTTCCATCTCAGAAAGTTTGCTAGTTGTTCATACTTTTGTCTGAAGGAGCAAACAGGTCAGGCTGCTGCTCAGGGAGAGTATGGCAAGTTTGCAGCCAAGAGGCACTTACAAGCTCAATCAGATCAACAGGTCGTCCATCTGCTAGATTTCCAAAACTTTTCAAGACAGTAAGAACTTAGAAGCAAAGTCTTCTGACTCAGTAACAAGGGAGAGCTGCTCTTAAGAGAAAGGTTAAGAAAACTAAGCTTCAAGACACTTGCAAGCATTCAGAAACCCTTCAGGGAAGCTTTATTGAACTTGCCCCTCATGAGAACCTAAGCAGTTTCTGCAATGATGGACTTGTGAGAGCCAGACATAGAAACTTGTATCTCTGTCTGAAGTAAGAACAACAGAGAACTTCATCTACTGGAAACCACTTCAAATGAATCTTGCTTTGCAGAGGTGAAGGGACCAACAGCTGCAAGATAACAGGCCACAATCAGAAACAAGACTTACAGGAAGAACAGAAGCTTTGGTTTATATCAGGCACCAAAATTGCTCTGCTCAGCACACTACACATCAGGCTACTGTAAACCCACAAGTACAATCTTCTTGTATGGTACTAGATCCATCCTAACAAACACCATCACAAAGTCTCTGGCAATGTATAGTACCAATAACTCTTCAATGCATAACACAAAGCAACTGGTCAACAAACTTAAAACCAAATCTGTATACAGAATTGCCTCAAGCTTTAAACATTATTTGTTTTTAAGCACTGAGAAGCTCTACCAAGATATGGAGAGAAACTAAATCAGATATCAAATTGAAGTGCTTAAAAATACCATAAAGAGTTCTTTTAGAAGATGCTTACAGGCCTTAGAAAGCTTTTAAAAACACTCTACAACAGTAAATAAATAAGCCCTTTAAGCGGTCTTACACCAAACACAGAACTCCCTAAAACTCCTGGAGACAAACAATGGCTGCCTAACACAAAGGAAACATGCTATCATATCTTAAAAACTCACATGAATAGACTCTTAACTTACCTTCTTTCCTAACTAATATCAGTACCCCAAACCACACCTTCCGGCAAGAGCTGCCACCTTTTAAACTCAACAGTGCTAGCCGTATCCTTACCAATTCTTGCATTGTTTAAAGCCACCTGGGTGAGCAATGATTCAACCCCTCAAAATGAAGAACAATTGAGGACCAAGCACAAAAGCAACTCGCTACTGTCCTCGAGAGCATGAAAAATTGTCACTACTCCTTGTTGAGCTTAGCACCTTGTAAGCTGATCTCCTCTGGAAACAAGCCCAATATTTGCTGTATTAGTATTAGGATGCTGCAGAGAACTGCAGTCTTTCTGATCGGCAGTTAATTCATTACAGCTGGAAGGGGGCACACCTCACTTTGCTGCACTCATCAAGAATTAAACCCAGCAACCTGTACTGCTGTTCTTTCTGCTGCCAGCAGTAGCCAAGCTGCCCTGTGACCATGCTGCAGAGCTTGGGAAAGTTCAGGGCTTCTGATACTGGGTTCTCTCTCTTCTAGGACTTGTCCCCATCTGCCACACAGTCATTTTTTTCTCCAGAATCATTCTGAACAGTATTTTTTCTTCAATATATGAGTGCTGAGAAGTTGAGCCCTGGCCCAACAGAAGCTTTTGCTGAGCAGCTGGGTTAGGAAACATCTACCCTTTGTTACTGTGAAACCAGAGGGGTGAGTTTTCGGATCACGGTGCTATCTGGTTAATTTAAGAGTGGGTTGAACTATAGGTTAGAAGAAAGCAAAGGAGATTGTTCTTGATCAATTGTGATAAAGAAAAGTACTTTAAAAATTGACTTTTGACTTGGACCAGTGCTTCACCACAAACTCTTTTCTTTGGGTGTAAGTACAGGCAGAGCGGGTAGAGCGATACTAATGCAGCTGCAGCAGATCCCTGGTTTCCAGTTCAACAGCAAGCTTCAGCACCCACTGTGAACAGAGAAACCCTGGGCACTTTCCTGGGGGAAGACTGTCAATGACTTAGTCAGCAAAGGCCAGGGGACTCATTTGGATGCGGAGACTTTTGCTTTTCTGCACTGATGGACAGAAGCAAAACAGCCAACTCTACCAGCATCATAAACATTGCACTGGATTTTAAATAAACTGCCTATGGTTATTACAACAAGATGGAGGGATAGAGATTTAGTGTCATGTTGGAGCAGTTTAAAGAGCGGCAGCTGTTCATTATAGCTTTACAACAACAAGATTTAAAAGCATAGGGTTACCAACTCCTAAGCAGAGTTAACCTCCAGGGCACTGAACTAATTGCCCTATGAATCTGTGATGTAAAAAAAGTTCACACGAACAGCAGTGTGGGTCTTGACTTTTCAGCCAGATCACAGCAGTTACCTATTATGTTTTCAAAAAGTAAACATGTACTTGACATTAGAAAAACTTATTTGGGTTTGATATTTTCTACATTCCTCCATCCCTGGAAAGGGAGATGAGAAAAGAAATGAGAACAGTGTTGCATTCTAGAAACTTCATTACAAGCTTTAAAAGTATATTAAAATTATAAGGAAAAAAAAACCCACTTGACAAAGAAGCAAAGACACATACAAATTAGTGCTACTGAGTCTCATCATCCATAAGTGAACAGAAACCCAGGAAAAGCAAGTTTCACTAGCTTCCTGAAAGGGACAGGATATCTGGAAGTTTTCTTGGGAAGGAGCT
>JANHGB010041337.1:8266-19776 GCA_026283785.1 Coracopsis vasa
CTGGCATGACCGCAGGGGACCTGGAGACCTGACACCCCCAGCTCTGCTGCCTGCTCAGCCAGGGCTCCGATGGGGTGGGTGTGATGCAGAAGCCTCAGGAAGCTTGGCAGCCAGCATCGTGCTTTTAAAGAAATGAGATGACGAGCAAAATGTGCCCAATGCAGAGGAGGCTCATCGCTGGCTCACAGCCACGCTCTGCTCCAGCCCATCTTGGCCATACCGGGGCACGGGCCAGTGCCCGCTGGCTTGTGCCCTTGGCACACCACGCGATCCTGCGACAGGGGAAGCATCAGCCCTCGCTGCCGGCAGCACCAGCCGCACAGGGAGCCCCTTGACTGGGAGCCCCAGTGCCTCCACCACCTGGGAGCAGCATCCCGCAGCGCAGCGCTGGCTGGGCCAGCACGGCCTGGCATGGCGCGATCTCTGCTCCCAGCCCGGCTGAGCGGAGCCGATTGGCAAAAGGAAACACTGGGGGCTGCTGAGTCAGAGCGTGGCTGCCATGGAGGAGCCTGCACCAGCAGCACCCGTGCCGAGGGACACCACTGCGGGATGAGGGGACCGTGATGGCATGGCTCTGCAGCAGAGCTGGGGTCGTGGCAGCTGCACCAGCCTCACGAGAGGCACCAGGCAGAGATGCTACTGCAACGATCTACAAGCAACACTGGGAGCCGGAGGAGAAGCCGCGTGATGGTTACCCTGACATCACCCGATGAGTAAGAAGCAGCAGATGAGCCACCAGCTGAGGCGAGCAGTGAAAACCATTAAAGAATGAGGAAAGAAATATCCGGAGCAGAAGAACAGATTTCACTTGGCAGAGGCTACTGGGCCCCTCTGGAGAGGGTGTGGGAACGGCGGGGGGGAACCCCAGGGCTGCGCATTGCTTCTCCCCCAGCACCCTGCACCAGCCACAGTAAGGGGAGAAGCTGTGCTTTGCACTACCAATAACCCAACGAGGTTCAGACACGAAGAAATGACCCAAGCAAGGACTTCATCCTGCCCTGTGTGGTGCTGAACCACTGGGGTGCTATGCAGGACACCTCACATCAGTGCCCCAGGGCTAGTGCCACTGACCATGGAGGGATCACGGTCAGGGCCACCATGAGAATCAGCCTGGCAGAAGCAACTGAAGCCACACACCAGAGACAGGTTCCAGACCCACAGTCCCGGGACAGAGCAGAGGGCAACAAGCAATCCTTCAACCAAAGGTGCAGCTGCGATGGGCACTGACTCTGGAGCCTACTGATGGCGGTGCTCCTGGTGCCCCACAGGAAAACAGGCTTAGTGCCACAGATCAAAGCCTGTAGAGAGGCTCAGAGAGCTCACAGACCTGTCCCAAACAGGCTGTCCCCCTCCACCCACAGCCCAGCCCTATCCTCTCCATGACTCACCGTCTGAATCAATGCTGTTCAAGGCGGTTGGTGGGATGATGGACACTTTGTACTGGCCCAGAGGGCACCTCTTGCCAAAGAGCTCCTTGCAGGCACTGTGAACCTGGGGACATAGAGACAAGTGCATCAGCAGAGCTACGGGATGTGGCACCAAAGCCCCCAGCCTCAGTTTCCCCAGCGATGCACCCAGGAGGGGCAGGGTGGGCACTGAGATGGACAGATCCTTACAATGGCCTTGCACCAGAGACACCTCCAGTCCTGCAGCCTCCGGACGCTGCCGCAGGCCCTGTCGCAGACAGCACAGCGCGCACTGACAGGCAGGTTCCCCTCCAGCCACTGGTGGGGCATGGCCACCTGCGGAAAAGGGGTGTCACCAGCAGCACAACACCCACCACTGCTATGCCCAAGGGACAGCGGCACCCAGGGGACAGTCCCCACAGCGGGGCCAGGCAGCTCCGGGCCCTCCATGTGCCCGCTCATCCCTGCCCTGCAGTTGCCAACACGTAGGGCAGGGCAGGGGCCTCCTCAGCAAAAGTCTGCAGGTGGCAAACAGGGAGAGCAATTTATCCTTTAGGACATTGGGTGGTGGAGGAGGTGTCCCTGGGCCGTGTCCCCAGCAGCCAAGCCCAGAGGCCACAGAGTGCAGGGGACAGCTACGTGACAGGGTCCCCTGGCTCCTGATGTGGGGGCACAATGAGGCCAGCTCTGCTGGTGGCTCTGTCCTGCCAGAGTCCCCTGCGGGGACTCCCCAGCTTACCCCGTCCTCATCCTCGATGATTTCAGCGCCGATGGAGGCCAAGGTTGTCCACTTGCAGTTGTTGGTGGCTCTGACAGCGCAGCGCTTGTGTGCCTTGAACTTGCAGACTGCGCGGGGGGGAGCAGTGATGGTCCCCATGGGATGCACAGCCCCGGTCTCCAACCCCCCCTGCAGCCACTGATGGCGGCCAGTGGGCATCACCCCATATCCCTCATGCTCCAGGCCAGCCTCGGAGGGGGCCCCCAGCCCAGCCCCAGCAGGACCCCGGCACTGACCTTCGCAGGAGAGGCCATGGGAGGTGACCCCCGGCAGAGCTTCGCGGCACACATTGCAGAAGGTGGGGCGGGCATGGGAGCAGGCGTACCAGTTGTGCATGCCCGAGAAGTGCTCCATGTTGAACTGCGTGGCCTGCGTGGGGCATGGCCCTGCCCCTCAGTCCCATGGGACCCCCCAGCACTCCCTCCTTCCCTCCCAGCTCCTGTGCTTCCCGCAGCTGCACCAAAGACAGCAGCTCCTGTCCAGCAGCCAAAGGCTCCTGACAGGTACCCGCTCGCAGACAAGCACCAGTGCAGCCCCTTGCCAACATCACCTCATGGATCTCCCACTTCTGGACAGATTTCAAGGCGCTGATCCAGTCCTCCATCTCCTTCCGGTTCTCCGCACATAGGATAAGCTTCCGGAATGGCGTGATCACCTGCAGCAGCCACTGTCCCCATGTGCCCTTGCCGGGCCGCTATGCGGCCAGCCACCCCCCAGCAAACCCCGGCATGCCGCCTCCAGAGCCACCTCCAGCAGCACAAGGCTATGCTGTGGGGTGCCCCATGGCTCTGCCAGGCTTCGAGCAGCAGCCCTGTGCCTGCCTCACCGTGAAACTGTTGTTGATGTTCTTGGTGCTGGTCTCAGCCACACTGGCATCAGAGAGGTCCACCTCGTCGAAGATCAGCGACTGCAGGGGAGAAACCGGTGCCCCAGTCCACCAGGCAGGACATCGGGCTCCTCCCGGGGCTCACAGCCTCAGACCTCCTGGCTGGGCAAGCCGGAAGCATGTCCCCAGCCCACCTTGGCATCCTTTGCGTAATAGAGCGTCCTGCCCCGCAGTTTGAAGTATCGCCTCTTCCACCGCTGGAAGGAGCTTGTCTGCTTCAGCAACAGCCCCTCCTTCACGCTCTTCTGCAGAGACCACAGGGTCGTGAGCTCCTGCAGCCTCCAGGGCACCTGAAGCCACCCCCACCCAACCCAGGGACACCCCCAGGAGCTAAGCAATGCCCAGAGCACCAACGGGACATTCTGGGGATGCTAGGACACTAGCATTCCCAGACACTCTGCTGGATGTAGCAGAGTAAATGATGTATCCATCACTTGGGCATTGGGCACTTGTGAAATGGGAGGATGCTGCTGGGCACGGCAGTGCTGCCAGTTGGAGGTCTCCAGCAGCACAGAGCCATCACTGCTGTTTGCTTCCTCCCCATCCCCAGAGCAGCATCTGGGGGACTCTCTACCTGCTGCAGCTCCCAGAAGCCAAGCGCAGAGCTGTAGCTGGGAGAGCTGACTCTGAGGGGTCACCAATGCCCCCGAGGGGACACCAATGCCCCCGAGCCGACAGGACCGCACCTTTCTTGGAGGTGCTGTTACCGAGCACTGCGGCCCCAGCCCCGGCTGGGCCGGGGAGCAGACAGCCGGGATGCAGCCTGGGATACCCGGCAGGCAGTGCACCCCCCGGGAGCAGCCCAGCCACCGGCCTCTTTCCTCCCCATCCACGGCACCGGACGGTGTTTCCCCTCCCCTCAGGGTGCTTACAAGGCTCAGCTGATGAGTGTGTGCCGGGTGCCGAGCGGGGGGCAGAGATGCTCTGGCAGCGCCTTGTCTCTGTATCCCCTCTGAACACCCCCGGCAGCCCCATCCCACTGCTCCTCTGCAATTAGCCACAACAGCGGCTGTGCTGGAGCCCGGCGCACAGTAACAAGGCACGTTAAAGGGAAAACCAGCACCGGACACCGAGGGCATCGTCAGAGAACAGTGGTCCTGGGCCTCTGCACTCCTGTGCCCAGCTATATGCTGCGAGAGGTGGCACCCCGGCACTCACCAGCCTGCAAACACACCTTGGCCTCAGCACTGACCCACTGACCAACAGCTCCTAATGTGATGGCCAAAGCATCAGGAGTAACAGGAGCATCCAAGGTCACAAAAGATCCAAAACCCCACCTGGGGTGCTCCCCTGAGCCTTGACTCCCCCAGATACCCAGCTCTATTCCAAGCCCCCCAGGGCATGCACCAGGATGTCCCCAGCTCTCCTGCAGACCCCCATGGTATGCACCAGGATGTCCTCAGCTCCCTTCCAGCCTGCAGCCCCAGGTTCCGAGAGGCGCGTTTTAATCCTTTATCACTGTCTATTAACACTTTGTCCCCCGGGACTGGTGCAGGGGTTGACTGTGGCTGGTGCCCACGGTGCCTGCTAGTGCCAGTACAGCACTGCTGTGCCCAGGTACAGGTTCAAACAGCCCTGGTGTTCCCTGTGCCAGCACACCCCAGGGACCCACCGCATCCCCTCCCCAGCCCCTTGGCTGTGAGAGCACATGGAGATGGTGAGCCCAGAGCTGCCCTGAGCACAGGCTGCAACACAGCCAGCAAGGGGAGTACAGCCTTACAGGGGGTCCACCTGTGACCCCCAAATCCACATACAACCCATGCACCCTGGCATTCCCTGCCACATGTCAAGAGGAGACAGGGCAGAGTCCTGTCACGGCCAGATGGAATCCAGCCACAAATGCCACTTCTACCACTGCTGTTTGCCATGCAGCAGATACAGGCACAGGCTCTGGGTTTGCTACAATCATTGCTCTGACTGCTGCAAAGAGCAGGCAGTATGTGACAGGGAGGAGAGGCACTAAGGGAGCCCGTGATGATGAGGAGCAGCAGGGCATGGGAGCTCAGCTCTAGCTGGGGCTGAGGCCACACAGGTGGCAGGATGCAGCCAGGAAGGGACACAGCATCACCTCCTGTGAAGGGCCGGAGCTGAAACGCTCCCAGCAGTGCTGCTGCTGCAATTCCTTCTGGCAGCCAGCACAGCAAAAACCTCTCCCAGGCCCAGGAAGTCACAGTCCTGGCCATTCCCAGGACAGGGATATGGCTGCCAGCACTGCAGCAGCCCCAGGATAGCGCAGAGCCCGAAAGGCAGAGCCCCACCACCTCCACCAGGACACCCGTTAGAGTTTTATGACACCCGCAGTGTTTAGGCTATGGGGGGGACGTGCTTCGGTTTCCCCCAGTGCAGACTAAATAACCACCAGCACCCTGGTATGGGGTGGCAAACCCGTGCAGAGAAGCCTGGATGGCACCTCTCCCCACATCCACCCTTGAGTGCTTCCCAACACATGCCTGGGGTGCCCCAGGCATGGCAGCAAAGCCCGAGTCCTCTTGCTCCACCATGCACAGCATCGTGCACACAGCCCCTTACACTCAAGGCTGGCTGCCCACCCAGGCTGTGCCCCCCACAGTGCTGGCTGGATCGGCACCAGTGTGGGGCCAGCCAGCCTCCTCCTTGGGAAAAGGAGGCAGATCCCCTCTCCAGAACGAGCCACACAGCCCGGCGGTGCCGTGGTGCTGAGGCAGGCACAACAGTCACGCTGCCTGAGGTGCCGTTTTGGGGTCTCATTGCACCCGCCCGCCCGTGGGTCTCAGCCAGGAGCACCTGTCCTGTGCCAAGAGCCGCTCCCCAGCGGCTCTGCAGTGTTGGACCCCTTCTTTCGGCACTAGCGACGGGGAGGGGACCTGGGGGCAGCCGATGGCCAAGGCCACCGGCAGACCTGGCCCGCGGTGGGGGCAGCACTGAGGGAGCCTGGAGATTCCCCTTCTCAAACAAGAGAAGAGAGGGGAAGGCAAAGGCCAGCACTGGTGAGCAACGGGTGAGACTTGACCGGGTGGCATTGCCCTGCTGTGCTGGTTGCCCCGCAGCAACAGCCAGGGCTCCAGGGTCACCACAGTAATACAGTCCCCTATAGCAAGTGGCTATCAGGTACCCTACAGCTCCTAGGAGCGGGAGCCTTGAACCCACAGCACAGGGCAGAGGCTGCCTTTTCCTCCTGGAGAGCTTTTGGGCACGACAGCCCCTGGGCACTGTGGTGGGAGCTCTGTGCTGGGCACCACACGGCCCCGTGTTCCCCACACCCCAGATCAAGCCCTGGCCCCTCTGCTCTCGTAGCCGGTGAGCCCCAGCCAGGACTGCAGGGAGCCACAGCAGAGCCAGCGCTGGCTCCATTCCAGAGGCACCACGCTGGTGCCCAGAGCTATGGGCAACCTGCCTGGCACCAGCTCGAGGGCAGCTCCCACTGTGGGGCTCTGCCCCAGCCCTCCCCTGCCCCATCTTGGAGACCCTCCTTGCTGTGCCCAGCCTGGGAGGCTCAGCCCTGCCTGGGATGTAGCCAGCACCAGCGGGGCTCGGAGATTTAGGGTGGGGTGGCAGAGGCAGGGATGGAAACGTCATCTTCTGCTCTGCCAAAGCTGGTGGAGAGCAAGCGGCACCAGGGCCTCAGCAGGTATGCGGCTGAGAGTACCCCAGGAGGGCAGCAGGTCCCCAGCACCATGCCCCCAGGCCTCAGCTGGTCCCCAGGGGCCAACACAGCATGGGCTGGTTGCATGCTTGGCACAGCACCCCAGAAGGGTTTCTCCCAGGCCACAGTGCAACCCTAAGCACTGGCTCTTCCCTCGGCCTGGCCCTTGGCTTCGAACCCCAACCCCACTGTCCCAGCTCTGCCACCACTGTCCCCAGAAAGAGCCTGTAGTGCATCCAGGTTTGGCCACAGCTGGGCCAAGAGCGTTTTCCCACTGGGATCATCTTGGACAGCAAAGGAGCTGCTGGAGCAGAGCCAGGAAGGCTGCTACTCCGGAATGCTGGCACACATGGCTGGTGGGTACCACACTGGCTCCCCACCTGGACTGCAGCCCTACACCACTCCTGATGGGATCTGCCTGGCCACATAGCAACACGCTGCCTAACCCAGGGAGGAGGAGGGGAGACCCAACACCCACCAACGCACTGACCTGCATCGCACCAGCATCATCCCAGGCAGCTGCCCTGCTTCAAGCGCAGCAACCTGCCAGGCACAAGCTCATCCCTCAGCCTGCACCAGTGCCAGGGCAGCAGGGCAGAGTCGTGGGGTCACAAGCGTCTGCTGGGCACTCTGTGCTGGAGTCAGTTGGAAACCTTATCAGGCTTTGCAGATATGGCAGACCTCTTCCGGGGGTTCAGTGCCTGGGGGTGCTATGGCTCTGCAGGCTCAACTGCATCTGCACTTCTCAAGGATGTAACCTGCTGCCATTGCAGGACCCCAAATCCCCCTTCCCAGTGCTTGGGGGCATCCTTGAAAGTAAATTTCAGTACCAGTCCTGACTTGCCATTCCGTGGTGCCACAAGACACCGCTCAGGCCATCAGAAGGGGATGGAGGATTAACCGGGAGGAGAGGGGCGAGGGAAGGAGCCCCCAGAAGAAGGGTGACCCTTCCTTGCACCTCATCCTCCAGCAGTCACACCCTTCAGCTGCTTTTTAGAAGCAAGCTCGTGCTTCTCTATCTACAGCCACACTGGTCACCGAGCATCCTGCCAGTGGCACCCTGTGCCTGCTCCAGCTCTACCGTCCTGCCCAGCACCGGCGGGCAAGGGCAGTGCTCACACAATGTGAAGTGTGAGCCGGGAGAGGGCAGAGCTCCTGGGGAACCTCACAAGCAGCTGGCAGGGAGCACTGGGGCTATCTTTGCACCCCAGGCACTGGCTTGGCAAGCTCTGATCAGGGAGAGCAAGCCTGGCCTCTCCAGCAGGCTTCCCTGCAGCCTCGGCCTCAGGAAACCTTACTGTGGCCTGTGGTATGGTCCCACTGTGTGGGGTGACCCAGTGACCGGCCAGAACCCCAACCAGCCCCTGATAGGACACATGCCACCAGCAAGGGAGCAATGCAGGACATGGCTGGGGTAGAGATGGGCTCTGGTGCCAGCTGGCCGTGGAGCAGGGAGCTCTGGGGTTGGAGCCCGGGGTGGTCACCAGGAGCTGCACTGTGGAGATGCTCAACCCGTGGGTTCTGAATGTCTCTATGGCTGAAGACTTCGCAGCCTCTCTGCGCAGTCTGTGCCAGCATTTGACCAATCTCACAGTAGAAAAAGTGTTCCCTTGTGTCCACATGCAATTTCCTATGTTTTCATCATTGGGTACCCCTGGAAACAGCCTGTTCCCTCTTTGCTGCACCCTCCCCTCCAAATATTTACCCACAGCGCTGGAGACCCCTCAGCCCCAGCCTCCCTCCAGTCTGAACAGTCCCAGCTCTCCCAGCCTCTCCCCATATGAGGGGTGCTTCAGTCCCTCACCAGTGTCAAACCAGGAGGATACGCTGCCCAGGAGCCATGTGCCACCCTGACACTGCAGGAAGGTTCCCGGGCCTGGCCCCAGAGTCCCTGCTTTGCTTTCCTTGTCTTTTGGCTTTGGCAGGCAGCCCTCCCCACAGCCGGGCTTTGCAGCACGGCCTTACAAGGCCCCCCACCTACCAGGACCCAACACCCCGACACCCACAGGCACTGCTCACCCCATCCCTGGAGCACCCTGAGCATGCAGGGTGTCCGGTGCCTGCAGCAGGGACCAGGAGCACTCATGCCTCAGGGTACCAGCAGCCCCACTGACCTGCCCCAGCCTCCTGGGAGGATGCTGGTGCCTCCCCCAGCCCCACCAGGTGCTGCAATGTACCCCAGCACCAGGAATACGGGAACACACGCTCCCTTTGCCCCACTTGGCGCCTGCAGCCCCCGGCTCTGGTGCGGGCACCCTGCGAGCATCTGCTCACGGCAGCTCCCCGCAGCCGGAGCCGAGCAGAGCTGCTGGATTGCTCCCGCCTCCGCTCAGCCTGTGCCGAGGAAGCGCTGGGAGCCTCGCCTGGCCCACGCGGGCAGGATGTGCCCCCCACCCATGTGCTGTACCCGGAGCACTGCCCCCTCCTTCCCATTGCCCCTTCCCTCCATGCCCAGCCCCAGTAGGACCAGCGCCGGGCCACGGCACAGCCCCCGTTCTGCCCCTGTGCTCTCAAAACCTGGCGCAGGCAACTGGCAGCCCCCGGCCGCGGTGAGGAGGAGGAAGAGGGGGAGACAGCAGGACCCCATCCGTCCTGGGGCCATTCAGGCCGGTGGGGGCACCTGCGCCTGGCAGCTGTCATTGTCACTGAGCACAATGGCCTCCCGCCTCCACCGAGCCAGCACAAAGCGCCCCGTGGGGTGCCCGAAAATTACAGCCCAGAGAAAGCCGAGCTGGGGGTGTGGAGAGGGAGACGTGATTGATGGGGAAGCTTGAGGAGGGTACGGGGGAACAGGCATCTGTGGGAAGGGGGGCACGGGAAATGGGGGACTCAGCAGGTACCAAAATGATCGTCACCCGCTCCTGTCCCCAGGGGGCTGGGCAGCACCCCAGCATGGGGGAAGCTGCTCGCTCCCATCACCAGGGACAGCGCAGGTGGGCAGTGCGGTGAGGATCCCTACCCTTCCCACCTCCCTTTCATGGCAGGCTCCTATAGACCCCCTCCAGCACCTCAACCACCACCACTGGTCAAAAAATAGGTCAGACTGCCACCCTCAGCTCTTTCCCCCCACCTGGTACCTGGTTATCTCTCAGGAGCTGCAGCCCTGGCACTAGACTCTCCCTCATTAACTGTGCACTAATTAGGTACCTGCCCCAGTCTCTGGGGTGCAGGCAGTGGTGTGTCCCCCCACTCCCAGCCCTGTGTGAGCACACAGGGGTGTTGAAGCAGCTCAGAATGGTGCCTGCCACAGCATGCCTGCTGCCCATTGCTCCAGCGGCAGCCGTGGCCACAGCCGGAGGGACAGGCAGCACATGTGCCATGGAACAACATGAGCCAGGGACATCCCAACCCAGGTGGCAGCAGCAATTGCATCCCAAAATCCTCATCTCCATGGGGAAAGAAGGAGCCCAGCCAGCAAGGAGCCAGGCTGGCAAGCCTCCCCATCCAGACCAAGGCAAAGGGATCTGCAGGGAAAACCCTGACACTGAAAACCCTTAGATCTGGGGGGGACAGCACATGCACAGCTTGCTTTCAGCCCTGCCCAGTTCTCACCCCTCTCTCTTCTCTCCCAGCTCTGTGGCCATTAACCCAGATGCGTCCTTCCCGCCTGCCCATCCATCACGCTGCCGGCCTCCCCAGCATGCTGGCAGCATCACCTACTGCATGGTTAATTGCCAGCAGCAGGCAGGATTCGGGCAGCAGTGGACAGGGAGCCACCAGCTCAGCCTTTCTCCACACACACCCTGCCAGCCAGTGAGGCTGGACCTACCGGTGGCATAGAGGGGCTTTGATCCCTGGGCTGGGGGCTCAGGACATGCTTGTGTCCCTGTCCTGCTGCCGCACACCCTGGCCATCCACCCTTTTCTCTCTGGTTTCCTGGCATCAGTGGCTCCCTGCGATATTCCCTGTGCTCCGCAGCATGGCAAATCCCTCTGGCATGGCAAATGCTGTGTGGCAAACTCCAGTGGCTGCTGCTGCCCATCCAGGAGCATGCTTGAGAGCTCACACGCAGCACTGAGCACTCCCAGGACCCTGCCCACCGGCCCCACTTCCCACTGTGTCCCCCACGCAACACAGCCCATGGCACCCACCTGGCAGCCAGGGCAGAGCAGACAAAGGGGGTGCCAGCCTGCTCCAAAAGAAGGGGAAACTGAGGCATATTCCTCGAGCAGCTGGAGGGAGTCAGCAAGAGACCCCCCAGCACTGCCTGCTCCGGAAACGTCTCCTGCCAAGTGGGAAAAGCCCACGGTGCCAGGTTGGTAGCGTGTAACTTCCGCACTCCTGGGCAATCGCCCTTTGTCCCCCTGGTGCCACTGTGCCAGACTGGGCACAGCAGCCAGGCCTGGGCCAGCCGGCGGGGGGAGCTCGCCCAGCTCTGAGCAGCCCCAACCTGCCACTGGATCCAGCACATTCCCTTTCCCCCCAGCCCTGCTGCCCCCTCCATGCCTGCAGCATCCAGAGGCCAGGGCTGCTCCCAGCTCTGCAGCTGCATCCCCTGCGGAGCGCTCCTGGCTGCCCCCCAGCCCTGGGGCGGTGCAGCCACCAAAACCCCACCGAGGGGTGGCTGGGGATGGCAGCCTGGTGTGGCAGCTCTGCTATGGCCCCAGGGCAAGGGTTCCCTGTTGCAGTGCGGGAGCCCCCCTGTACTGCAGGCACCACCTTGACTCACACCGCAGCCTCCTTGCCAAGGGGTGGATGCAAAGGGACCACTTGTCCAGAGCATCCTCCCACGCTGTGCCTACATTCCCCTTCCCCAAAACGTCCCCCCCAAACCTCCTCCTCTACATGCTTCCCACCCGGCCGTTCAGCCTAGGTTAT
>JANHGB010041338.1:6647-27130 GCA_026283785.1 Coracopsis vasa
CTGAGCGAACAGGTCCTGCTCAAAGCATAGAAGCATTCAGAATACGGCAGATTAGTCTTTTCAGAGCTCCTAGTCATTAACCAAACCATGCAAATTCAAGTTGAAAAGATGCCATTCAGCCCAAACAGAGGGATATAACTCTCCCAGCAGCGGACGTTACTTGAAACATTTAAATCAAGACAGTATTTTAGGAAGACAAGGACCAGAACACTTGACTGAGAAGAAGGACCATGGAATCAGCCTGCTACTGGTTCAGGATTCTGCCCCTTGGGCAGCCCTCTAGTGAGCATGGGTAAGCCCTCATGATGAGCATCCTTCATCCTGGAGCCTCCCAAGCCAATTATACAAGCAGCACTCAAAGGCACTGAAGCTAACAAGGGCAAGTAACAGCAGACCAGCTGCCTTTCACTTCAGGTTTAGAAATTCCTCTACCAACTGTGTTCCTTCCTCCATATGTTAATAGAATAACATATGGCAATGTATCTGATTACCGTATGTTAAGCTCCCTGGAAGCACAGTCTCCTGTGACTTAACTCCATAGGCTGCATGGAATGAGGCAAGCATCAGCTGAATCGGCTGCTGACCTCCAGGGCTATATTTAGGATGTCAATACTAGCATCATCTTTACACACCTAGGCCTTCTGTCTCTCTACAAAACTGGCTGCAAGCTCGTTGTTCTTGGAAAGGTCTCACACTTGAATTCCCCACCTATCACCTTCTGTTTTGTCACTACCTGCTATCTAAATTATTCAAGCAGCTCAGGAATTAAGCAGCAATATTATGAACACAAAGCAAAATCATGACTTCAATGAAGTAGAAGGCATCAGTTTCACCAGTGCCTGTGATGCCAACACTTCACCAGTAGAATACATAACAATCTAAAA
Organism: Coracopsis vasa; assembly: GCA_026283785.1. Taxonomy (NCBI): domain Eukaryota; kingdom Metazoa; phylum Chordata; class Aves; order Psittaciformes; family Psittacidae; genus Coracopsis; species Coracopsis vasa. The sequence goes on from JANHGB010041338.1 coordinate 7,532, forward strand.
TTGCTTTATTCCTTCTCATGTCCTTTATGCTCTGTTATATTCCCAACCTGCAAATGAGAGGCAATGTGAATTTGTCTTCTGAGAGGATAGCTGCTTAAATGCTTACAGAAAGAAGAAATCACAGATGTCAGCATTCCTCAGGCAGCAGTTCAGAGCTCCCTTTAGCTGTTTCCCATCCAGAGCAAACCCCTTAGTGCACAAGTCTGCCTGAGTAACACTGCTAAAGAACTTAAGGAACCAAGTCTCATAAATTAAAATAAAGGAATTAATTAATTAAAATAAAATAAAGGAATTAAGTCTAATCAATTAACTTAAGGAATTAAGTTCATTCCTTAACCAATACCAGTATCCTTACATGTACATAAACACTAATGCTTTCCATATGAGTTAGCACTAGGCTGATCATTAGGTACCTGGATATGTAAACATCTGATGGCTTCTATTAAAATTACTTTCCATCTGATCCATTGAATAGACACCTAAGGCTGTAAAGCCCTAAGCAAGCATTAACCATGTGCCCAATGGCATTAAGTATGAACATTTTTGACTCTATTAAAAACTATATATTATCTTTCTTCAGAGAGCAGTTTTGAAGTGCCACAATCCTCAAGTCCCATAATTTTAAAATAGTGGCAGATACAAAGCCTCCCTCAAGTGCTCAGACACCAGTGATTGAAGACTGTGAGGTAGGTAGAAAGTATTAGGGCTTATAGCAGGATCTTGAAAAGCATTTAAGCAGGTTACATACCTAACTCCTGTGGAAGTTAGGCATCACCTGCCTAGGCATTTTTGAAAAGTACACTCTTACAAATGTACAATCCATTATGAAACTAGGGCTTAAGTCAACAGAAATACAAGTTTCTACTCTTCACATTTCCTTCTTTCTAAGTGCAACAGAATTGTAAGAATATAGATGCATCACATAGGAACAAAGTTCCATTCTCCCTTTTTGTGGGCTTAAAGACACGAAGAAAGTTACAGCAATCACGAAGTCAATCCATGAGACCCTTACATTTTGATTAGCCATTATATTTAGTAAACTAGTGATTGTTATTGAATTGTTATCCTTTTCAAAATTGCTGAGTATTATATATACACTAAAATGCATTAAATATTATGGAAATGTGAGCACCTTAATACTTAAAAGAAAGTAGTTGTAAAAGCCTTTAAAAAGAAAGTAGCTGTAACTGTGAACAGAATAACAGCACAAAAACTAACAGGCACTTCACCTCTGCACCAAATCATATAGATCAAATTTTACACCTCCAGGCTGAGTACCTGTTGATTTATAAGTTTTTCCTTGGGTGAACAGCACTCAGAGACATCAGGGACACTCATAAATAAAATTAGCCATAAGTTTGCAAAAAAAGCTACTCATATCTTTCCTCAAACTGAGAATAAATATGCAGTAGCACACACAGCTGAATTTAGAATATGTGTATCAGCTAGCAAGCTTGTACATCAAACCAGATAGCTGCTTTTGTGAAGGTATGGGAGGGGGAAGACAGCAAGGAGTATATGACTACTTTGATGAGAATAATGGAAGGACAACTGACAGCAGTGAGCGAGATAGCTCAAAACCTCAGCCCCCATAATGACTCAAGAGTCATTGTAACATGCTCCTCACACTGAGAAAGGAAGAGGGGGCTGGGGAAGGGGGAGTCTGTTCTGCTAACAAGCTTCTGGCCTTACGTAAAGTTTTTGGGCTAGAATTTCCCACTATTTTTCTGAAGTGACCTCTTTCACTTCTATCAGTCATAATTCAAATGACTGAGAGAAGTTTCTGTAGCAGTTATATTTTTTACTTGCACTGTAGAAATTCTAAGGCTTGATTAAGGTCAGAGCCCTGCTGTGTTAGCCAGACTACAAATACAAGAACAGAGGTAGCTCATACTCTGAAAAGCTTTCAGTATAAAGAGACTACTAGCCGTGGAAGAGAAGGAAGATTAAAAAGACACAGAATATAAACAGCAGACACACAATAGAGATGGAGCATGTATTTTCTGTTTAAATACACGCACAACAGGTGTTCACGACAGCTCTCCATTATATCAGCTATTAAATAATTGCAGCATTAAGGAAGATTTGAACCTTACAGAAGAGTAACAGGTGCTTGTTCCTACAGGCTCAACCAGGTATTACCAAACACATAACGGCATGGAAGAAAACCAAACTACCAGCAGTGGAGGAGACTTGAAAGTAAGGACTAATAGCTTTTCAAAAGGAAACATTAGCCAATTCCCACAGAGATTTCCTTCTGAAGGAATCAAGGCCTGACATGTTTTTTACAGTCTTTTCTAAGAATCATAAGCCTTATTTCAGTTTAGACTTTGTTCTTTGTAAATTAAAGTTTTCCAAACCTTTCTTGCAATAATTACCAGTTTTATTTTGGTTTTAAGCATAAGCTGTATGCCAGAAAACTGCTGAGAACAATTCACAAAATAACTTCTAGGTCAGCCAAAATCATAATATTTGAAAGACAATCTCTCACTTGTGTGTTGGTACATGAATTAAACCATTTCTAACATAAGCCACTGAGAATTCTCTGCTCCCACAGGAATCATCAAGCAGAACAGTTGCCCAGAAACTCTTGAGTTTAATTCTCTTGAGAGGGGCATACCATTCTCAGATGGTTGCAGGAAGGTTTTTCCCCTTCCTTGTTTCCATCTGCCTCTTAAGTTCCTTTCACCAGAAAAGAGAATCACAGAATGGCTGAGGTTGGAAGGGACCTGTGGAGGTCATCTGGTCCAAGCCCTCTGCCCAAGCAGGGACACCTACAGCCAGTTGCTCGGGACTATATCCAGATGGCTTTTGAGTATCTCCAAGGAAGCCAATTCTACAACCTCCCTGGGTAACCTGTGCCAGTGCTCAGTCACACTCACAGTGTTTCCTGATGTTCAGAGAGAACCTCCAGTGCTTCAGTGTGCCCACTGCCTCTGTTCTGATAAAGACCCACTGATGAACATCCCAACTCCTATCTCATCGCTACGTGATGAGCTGAAGGTGTGCAGTTCCAGCTACCTTCTTATTACTTACAGATGTGACAGGATCAGCAAAGAAGTAAAAACTAATTAGCAACTTAGAAACACAAGGCTTCATAAAACATTAAACAAAAAAACAATCTTCTGGTTCCTGTTTAAGTGGAAAATCCTAAATCAGCTCCAAAAGTAAATGACTTGAGAGTCATTAAGAATGTGACTTCTTAGAGTATTTAATATTACAACTTAATATTAATTTAAATATTTCTGTTGCATTATTTCAATTTAGACAAAATCAACTCCCCCTTCATACAGCTGTGATTTCTGTTATTTGTCTCATATGTAAAATAAATACTCACTTTTTCCATTCTCTCATTATCCATTTTTAAATTTCACTTCTGTTTCTGCAGTATTCAGCAGCAGTAACTAGAACTGAATTCACCCTCCCACTGTAGACCAAATCTAGACAATCTCTTTAATCTTTGTAATAAAAAAAAACACATGGTTCACACCTTTTTCCTCCCATCTCCTTGTTATTAAGAATTATTTTTAAACCTCTTTATAGTGTCATGACATCAAGTTTTTTAAGCAAACAACAAATGCAAACCAAAAATATAACCTTCTCCAAACATGACAGTGCCAAAGGAAACAAAAATGTGATGTGCTCATCATCACCAGTCGCATCTGCAACCATCTCCAGCTTTTTCTCTGAGCACCACACAAAGAATCTTTTCCAGATGTCACAACCACGGTAGCAACAGTATCACAGATCTAGTAAGAAGAGCACCTTTCATTCTTTATAAAGGAAGGTTTATAAATGAAAGACACATCTTGAATAAAATGGTAAGGTATATTTAACTTTCTCTGTACAATCATCAAGTAAAGATATTTAATCTCAAAAAAATATCTAAAGAAATTCATTGCTTCACATTATTGTAGCCTAAAATAATTTTACTAAAAAGGAAGAGAATACCTTCATGATGTGTACTTCATCCTACAATTAATATCTTCCATTTTAATGATGTAAAACCAGTAACACTCTTAGCAATTCAAATTCATTACCTTGGCTAGCTCAATCTTTAACTCTTCTTTTTCTTCTTCAGAAATCATAGTGGTAAAATCAACATCAGTGACCACATCTTCATCTGCTTCATGCAAAGACTGGGTTTCCAACAGGCCTTAAAGTAAAAAGTTAAAAGGTCAGGACAACCATTATCAATTATTTCAGCTATGATATTGACTTTCCCTAAAATCTAAGATTGATAGTATATTCACCCACAAGGAAAATGAAACGACATTTTCCTGCTAAAGGTCATTTGGATTCTGCTCCTCTTTGTTTCTGAAAAGCTATTGGAAGCTTTGGTAATGGTCTGCATGGTAACGTCTGCACGGAAGCAATTTAATATGTGAAAGCACCACACATTCCCAGAAAACCACCAACTTGGACCCCAGTAGTCCCTGACAAAGCATTTCCTTGCTTCTAACAATATAGAAGTAAAAAAAAACCCAAAAAACCAAAAAACCACCACCAACAACAAAACCCCACAAAAACAAACAAACAAAAAAATCTTTTTCCTTCAAAATAGGAAAAATAGGAAAGCTGGCCAATGTGGATCACTGATGTGAATAGTGGCAATAGTATACTGAGCAATACAGGAAGTAGATTACTGAGCAAAGTTTGCTTTAAAAGTACCTCTGATTGCAGCAATTTGAGAACATTACAGCTGTACACAGTTTGCAGAAGCAAATGCCATACTTACTGTCTGAATTTTCTAAATGTTAAGGATAAGCATACCTTTATCGCCTAATCTAAACTTGTGAAGGGTTAACATTTATACTGGATCTCCAGTTACTTTCTTCTTCTGCATGTCCAAGACCAGGATCAGTATGCATGATAACCAAGATAAGCGCATACATAAATGTTTGTGAGACCTGGGGCTGCCTGGTGTAATACAGAGAAAACAAAACATATTCTATCTCCCAGTCATTCAGTAAAGAGAAGAATGATTGCTGTGGTTCCAGCCATTAATAGCCTCCCATTCTTCATTGTCTGCAAAGAAAACAATGCAAAACATAAGGTAACAGAAAACATTCTTACTCCTTGCGGACTTGTTTTAAATTTCTCAACCTGTTTCTGTTGTGGAAGAAAATTTTGTTCCAGATTGCATCTGGGGCAGGACTTTTCCCTGTATTTCAGTTCTTTAGCAGGGTAATCTGCCATCTCAGCTGACTCCTGACATCTGTATACTGCTTAATACATAAGAGAACAATTCCTTTCCTAGGTCCACTGAGGCCTGTGTACTGTATTACATGGCACTTAAAATTTAACTTAATAAAGTTCTGGCAGTAGGGAATAAAGGTTACAAGCAGCAAATCTGAAGTATTCAACAACTTAAAACTGAATATGTTGTATTTTCATACAGAAAGCAAAACTCTCTCCAGCTCTCTCTCATTTCTTCCACCTAGAGTCCCTCAGTGTACCTGGATTTCCTTCTATTTAACAGAACAGAGCTGATTTGATTCATACCATTAACTTCACTGCAGAGCACAACGTGGTGAACTCAACCTTGTTAATTACAACCTCCCCTGAGTAGGAAGATAAAGAGCAGCAACACAGGTGCTGAACCCCTGCCTGGCATGGTATGCAATAATAGAGCACCACCCTCAAGCACAAACCCCTTTTAAAACATGAAAGCATACAGAAATAGTTGATACCTTAGCTATTACCCAAAAGCAGCTTGCCAAGAAAACCTCAATTGTTGAAGTCACAACAAAAGAAAAGCACATTTGTTCAGTACGAATACTCCCAAATCACCTTTATTAACAACCCTTCATCTCTAAATACAACTGTTTGATATGTGTTTGAGGATTAACAGTGTTGCTGCGGGAATCAGGCTAAACTTAGTCCCCGTGGTTTTGAAAGCAGTCTCTTTTTTCATGGACGGAGGAACACCTCTTGGAAATATCAGGAAGAATTTCAGGAGCAACAGGGATAAGACTGGAAACCCCTAAGAAAATTCTTGGGGTAGATGTGAGATGATGTAATCTTGGAGCAACCAATCCTTGTAACAAGAAGGCAGATCTGTGCTCAAGGGACAGCATTAGTTTGGGATTGGCTAGGTAAAGAGGCCAGAATTGCTGGATAACGGTTTGAGATGGAAACCAGCATGAGCCAAACTACCAAAGACAACTAACACTTAACCACAAGAGACAAAACCATAACAAATCATACTAGCAACATTTAACTACTTTAAGACACCTTGTTAGTTCTGCAGTCTCCAAGGAGAACAGGAACCTGCAGCAAAATTCTCACCAATATATTTAAGAATTGTAATGATTCTAGTAGCAAACCAGCTCCTACTGCCAGTAATTGCTGACTCCAAAACATTTTCTCTCCTTCTACCCTGTGCAAGAAGCACAGCCTCCTCTTAATCTCCACTGTAAGGTCTTATCAATTAGGCAGCCCAGAAAATGGATCTTTCAGACATTGGTTACAGACATACCAGGTATGAAGCATAACAGAATACAAAAGCCCAGTGGGATTGGTGATATGTCCTGAATTAACCACATGAGTAACTCTATGAATCAAGGAACAAGGTAGGATCCTATTTAGTGTGTTTAACCTAGCTACATATTTTGTTAAACACACATTTTGTTAATCTAACAATTCATGAAAATGCACACAAGGATGAGTTGTTGATTCAGCCAAATGGTTAGAGCTGAGTCCTAGAATCTAAGTATTTTTCTGCACTATAGAGAGTGCCATTTTTAGGCATCTAAAAATTTTAGGCATCTAAGAATTTTAAAACAACACTGCATTTTTATTCTTCATCATGTACGTTCAATTCCAAAAAATACGTACTTCACTCAGAAAAAAAAATAAATATCTGCACTTTAGCAATGCAGGCATTCGGCTGTGCACATATACAGACATTCAATTTACACATACACTTCCGGCAGCTGAACACATAACATAGCTCTTATCGTTAGCTTCTCACTTTTTCCTTTTGGGATAGAAGGAACTTAACTAGTTTTCAATTCACCTGGAATTAAATCTATCTACATAGTATATATCTATGGAGATAACTACTACAATAGATATCTACACATAGTCATAATATATCTACGGTTATATAAATAATCTGTAACTTCTCACAGGAATTAAAATACAGAATGGCATTTTGATCAGATGACCAAGGCAAATCTTTCCTGCAGCACTGGAATATGATAGCTTCTACAGCGAATCTCAATTTATCTCCAGGCATTACCCATCTTTTTCTTTAAAGGTACACTCTCTTAAATAATAGTATTCAAATGATCATTAGCTGCTTATTAAAATAAGCTTGTTGGGAAGCTGCAAATCAGGCGAGGTAACATTTCAAGCTTCTGTTTTCCCAATAGCTTACTGAAAGTCCAGGGAAGCTGTAAAATTAATTTAAATAATTTTTTCTCCTAAATTACAGGATTAGGGAAGGTATCTATTACTTCCCAACTCTCAGTTAAGGCTCCTTCTGGCAAAATACGGGAGCATAAAATTTCAAAGTGAAACATTTTCCAATAGCTAAATTAGTTTTCCATATGAAGCCACAAGTATATGCCTGCTCAGAATCATCACTGTCAAATTACCAACTGTTTTATGTGCAGGGAACTAAAAGTTCTACCTGCATGCTCGTAAAAGTAAAGTTTGGGGCAGGGGTAGTGTCAAGGAGAGGGAAAAAGAACAGCTTTTGGATGTTCAAGAGCTCTAGGACATAGTCTACCATCTCAGAATAAGCGGCCCCAGTTGTCCTGGAGCAGCTCTTTATGGGCTTTCCTAAGCCTTCCCATTCCAACTCTTAACCCCTGAAAAAAACAGGCATTAATAAATCTATCCACAGCTATGAGATAGATTGGCAGGTTTCCAAACAAAGGAACACTTATTTGAATCTCCTGGATAAACATTCAGTCATAGTGTGCTAATTATTTAATCTGTTTTAGTAAAATCAAAAGAAATTAATCACACATTTAGGACCTCTATATGTTATTTTTCCCCCAGAAGCCACTGACACAGATGCCAATCTATGTCTGTGAAGAGAGACAATCTGCACACGAATAACTGGCAGAAAACAGACTCCACAGCTTGACCACTGCACCGAGAAGCCATACACACTGGTAAGGAACTTGATAATCATCCTAAAAGCAGAAGTGCAGTGGCTGAAAGTGAGACTAGCAGCCATGGTAAGCAAATATATAAATAAAATATATAATTTACTACGAGTAGGTACCAAACTTCAATCCGAGAACTGATCTTCTAAACAAAATAATTATCTGAAATGTCCAGAAATGCAAGACAATTGTATGTATTTTATCCAATAGCTAGCTCTCTTTCTATAAAATAATAATGCTACCTGCCTGGGGAAGACAAGGGTGACATTGCTTTCTAAGCTGTAGCTATGGAAATTCAAAGCAATTGTTGTGAAATGTAACAGTTTAAAGACAGCAGCTGCTTCTTTCTATCATGTCAATATGGAAAGTAATGACAGCATTGTGCTTTCTAGTGATCATTTTGCGCAACTTTCCATGAGGTCAAGGGTAAGAAAAAGATGCCACAAGTGGAAGGGTTATCATCTTTTTTTCCTTTTTTAGGCAGAACAGAAAGAGAAAAAAGATGAAGTCATGATAGAATAATAGGCAATGAGAAAGTGGATGACACTGAGTCACAAAAGAGACTTGTTCTCTACAAATAAGGTACTCTAGAAACTGCAACAGACTGCATAAAACAAATGAAGGAATAAATCATACATAATCAGTCCAGAGAAAAAGCAGTGTAGGGGAAGATAAGAGCTATGACATGGAAATGCTGGCAGTCAGAGGTGGAAGTTGTCAGTCACATTTCTTAAACCCACCCTTTCACACTAAAAATACAAAAAGGTACGTTTTTCTAATCTCAGAATAGACAGGCACCTTGGGTCCCATTCTCAGCTGGTAGAAGTGACCGAGATCCCACCAATTCTGTAATTAAGTTCACACATCTGCTTCACAATCAAAATCACAGAAATTTAATGGCAGGATTTAATAACCTTTCCTTCCTAAGAAAGGATCCGTTTATTGTACTTTTCTAAAGCCAGGTGCAAAAGTATATCACTAGACAGCAATCTAACAGCAGTATAATTAAACTGACAAGCCTCCGCAATTAACTTCCAACAAAGTATCTGTGCTGCAAGAAGTGATAAAATTATATTTTTAATTAAAAAAGAAATTCTTAAAGTAGCTATAATTTGTATTCTTTAGATAATAAAGCACATAACTAACAAGATTTTTGTAAGTCTAATTTAAAAAATGAGCAAAATTGCTGCAGCCAGAAGGTTGCTTTCTTTCCCACATTTCTATCCAGCCATCTTAATATGCAAGGCAGATGTGTCGCTTTGGATCCGGTAAACTTACTAGGGAAAATACACACGAAACAATTATAACTGGGTACATGACAAATTCTTCTTTAGCTACTTAGTACCCTTGCACTGTTGCCTTCCTAAGGGGGATATCATCTGACAGTACAGACTTCCTCCAGGTTTCCTTAAACAAACTTGACCTACTCTTGAATGCATCTACCTGTAACACAATTGCATACACACTTAAACCCAATGAAAATAAAGCTCATTTATATTAATATTACTTGAAAACAATCAATTTTACCAGAGAGAAAGGCCATGTGCTCCATTGCACAGGCCTTTTGTTTAAAATGCAACACAATTTTAGTTGTTAAAACAAATATTCCAAATCTATCAAAACCAGCTCTAATTTGTGCCACCTCACTTCTTGCAAGGGCACTGCCTTACAGCTAGGTATTCATTGCTGTGGTGGGTTGTTCTGATAAACCTGGAATATGGAGTTAGCATAATAAATTCCCTGGACACAGGCCACACAAAATACTTCTCAATCAGAACACCACCATCTAACCAGGCATGTTCAGCTCAAAGTTCCATTTGTTTTTCCCTGGTTTTTGTTTTTTTGCCTGCACCCTGAACTGTGAAATGAGGTATTTATTATTCTGCTCTTAATGCTATGCTCCATGTTAAGGCCTTCAGAGCTTTTGGCATCATTAATTTCGTAGCTTTGCCCACTCAGTGTTTTGTAGCATGCCATTACCAAGAAATGTGTTCGCTTGGTGAGGCTGTGGGTGGAGACATCTGGGGTTTAGGGCCCTGGATACCTGTTCCCATAGAAACAGGTTTCTTGGCCTTTCCTTCTGTTTGGGTTTGAAGACAGAATGCATGCCTTTGCAGTTGGCCTAAGTTACACAAATGGCCATGCTGCAGGAGTGGAGGCTACTTAGCAGAATAGGAGACAGACACTCGCACTTCCAGCCACACCGTATGGTCTCAGTCCTTGAGGTCCCTGGTTTACCTTCAAATACCAGCCAGAATTGCAGCTGACACAGAGACAGACTGGGTTTTCACTGCTTGAAAATCAGTAGGGAAGATAAGCCCTGAACCAAACAGGGTCAGCATCTCTGACAGCTACTCTGGACACATTGATGGCTGGCCTAGTGGTAAGAGAAGGAAGGGGTTTAGCTAAGCACATGGCATGAGGTCCTACACCCTTAAGGTTTAATTAGATCACATGCAGTGGCAAGAACATCGCTTAACCCTCTAATCCATACAGATCACTCAGTCTGTTACCATACCTATTGTAACATCTGTGCCTTAAGAAGGTCTAGAAAGAGAGCACAAGACAGTTGTCTTTTCTTTGCTCTTCTACTACCTTACGTAACAAGATTTTAATAAGGATGACAATGAACTTTCCCAAAATAAACACCTGCATCTCTGCTAATAGCTTCCATTCACATCTTCATCACTATTCAGCTTAATTGTTAAAAAAATTTATTCTCTCTTACTCTTTCCCTGCCCTTGATTCCCATGTGCAGCACATAACTGTGACCAGAATACCGCTGCTCCTCTTTCAGGATGTGTTCATGCTCCATATTTCTGTGCGCATTTGGACACAAGTGAGCAGCCTCTAATTCTGGATCTAGGTCTAAATCTAGTTCCCATCTTTGACTCTCTCTTAAATGGGTATTAACTTTTATCGTTACATACCCTTCTTTATTCCTTGTGCTTAATGCACACTATGTCTATACTGCTCATTATCTATGCTTTTCTATTTTTGAAGCAATTTAAAACCACAAGGGGAGACATATTTTTCTCTCTACCTGTAGTATTTGACCTCCAGTTTCCTGACAGTATCTGTTATTTAACTCTACAAAGACCTTATTTAAATCTTCAAAACCAAAACCACACCGTGATTCAGTTTATTTGAATGACATTATTCAGCAGCCTTTTTTTTTTTTTAAATCAGGTTATTCAAGTAATTGTTCTTTCTTTACCATTATCTTTTCTTAGATATCAAAGCTTCCTCACCACCTGACCCACAACACAACTGAAGGATTTACTCTTGCAAGACCACAAGGCTTTCTTGGTTCTGCAGTGTACCGCAGCAGTTAGATAGCTTAATTACATGACAAACATCATTCTCCCTGATTATGACTTTGATTCCTTCCTCCCACAGTAATAAGTTAATAGCTGCCATCTGCCTATTAAAATACTTTGAGCAGAAGATAATCTTCTGTTCCTGGCATAATTGCCCCTCTAACTCTGTAATGTACATACATTTTACTTGTCTATAAGGAAAATCTGATTGTGTTTAAATACAACTATCTCTGATCACTTTTTAATGAAAATTTAGCATGGATCAATCCAGCAGAGAAAGAACACAATGCATTTAAGGCCTTCTGAAAGTATTCTAATTAAACATATTTGCTCCATATCATTCTCTAAAAATATGTTAGGATTTTCCAGGGTGACTTGTGGTCTACTCAGTGAAGTTAAGAACATTTTAATTACAGTGTGAAACATAGAAAGAGGAATTAGATAAGCACCTAAAATGCCCTAGCCAACATCAGCAGGACAAGTTATTACTAAATCCACCTAAAGTACAAAGAATACAATTATTCCAAGGAAACTGTGCAAAGGTATTTTAAAACTTTAAGATGGTTATGAGCAACCTTTCGTAACCACAAACCTGCACCACCTCAATTCCACCCAGGTGACAAGGCAATTTCCTGCTGAGGAAACTGGTGAAAAAAGAACACTTGAACAAACAGGTGAACACAGAAAAACCTAGTCCATTACTGAAGAGGCAAATATGGAGAGCATCAGCTCCCTTCAGCCACAATTTATAAATATTTACAGAATATAAATCATACAGCCTTTTAAATCCACACCATATATAGTTTTCAATCATGATTTGCATATGTTCTTACTATTTCTAAATTAGTAATTTTAATTATTAGGCAATTATGGAATACAATTTTGAAGTGTGGCACAAATACTAAAGAGAGACAGCGTGTATTTGAATGGCTGAAGAGGAAGGATTTTTCACAAGTTAAAGCAAAATCCAGTCAGAAATCAGTCTGCACAAAGGGAAAGAAAAAAACCAGAAAGAATGGTTTTCAGAAGAGTTTGAGCAGGATCTGGTTAGGATCAGGTCCTAACAACTTCATTAACCAGCAAACAAAAGTAGCCCTTTCAGCTAGAAAGCACATGAAAATAAACTGCACTGCCTCCTACAAAAACATTTTGTACACTTTTTACTGGGAAAAACAACACCATATCTATGGGCACTTTATTCTTGCACGAATATAAAAAATGTTTTCAGAGCGTAATTCTGTATCTCTCTCTGCCAAAAGCACCACTATAACCTTTGTTCCTGTGATATACTAAATGTTATCTTGGGTTTGCATTTTGAGGAATCTGTTGCTCTTACAAGTACTTTAAATTCTATTATCTTAGAAAAACATCAAAAGTCTAATTTGCCTTTAGAATAGAAAAGCTTAAAAGTGACTGCTTTCCTTTACACATTTTAAGTACTTTCACTACTTTAAAACACTTTACTGACTAGGTTCTTGGTGGACCACAAGGATAACTGCATGCTAAGGCAAATTAGTGGTGATACCAGGGCAACTTAATGAAAACCAAATCCCAGAAAACTAACAAAAAACCACAGAAACAAACATTTTTCCTCATAGCCCTCCTTGCTTCAAAAGGAAAAGGGAAAATAGAAGACTCAGTCTAAGACCTTTATCATCATGGTAAGATGGTACTTGAGGCAGTATCATTTTACGTATGTCACACTCTTGCATTTGTTTCAGACTTTCGGAGAACGTTTGCAGAAAGATCCTCATTGTTGACTTTCTATTTGTTTTAGCAAAGTGCAAGACAGAGGGAATGAGAGACACCACAAGAGAAAGAAAAGGAAATTTAGTGCTGAAGTGTGGCATAAGCACTTGCTAAATGACTACACCTTTTGCAGTTACCTGCCTGTGACACTTAACCAGGCCACAGATGCAGAAGTGTGATGATGATGATAGCCTAATAGTTTGCTATTATAACATGATTTTGATCCATGAATCTCAAAGGTGGCTAAGCAGTATTACTTCTGTCCTAGAGAATCAAACAAATCAACTAATATGGCCAAAGTTTTGAGAAGTGTGACATCTGGTATTAGAATCCACATTTACTAGTCCCTTCTCATCATTTCTCATACTCAGTGGGTTTAGAGAACACAGTAGCCAAAATGCTCAGCTTAGAGAGCAGTGATATGACTACAGCAGACATTTCTAAAATTTGGCATTGCAACTGTGCATTTCTATGAGATAAAGTAAAACCAGATAAAACTAGCATGACCAGATGTCATATTTATATAGTACCCCAAGAGATATTTTCTGATTAGTAAGAAAGGTCTAATTTTACCCTTGAAACACTTTCTGAAACGAAGTGTTGACTACAGTCTTTCTAAACCCAAATTACAGGACCATGCTCAAACAAGCTACAAAACAATATCTAAATTTCTAAATATGGCCACATAGAACATACTTCAACACCTCTGCAGTCTTCTGCCATCAATCCTTGACCTTCAAGCAGCACATAGCCTAAGCAAAACACCTCAAAAGTTCCATGCATCTCTGTACTGTACTACACAATTTAGGGAGCAGAACAGCATCATCAGACTCATCTTTCCATTAATGCACTTAAGAACACTGACAGAGACCAGACTCAGACTGTACTTGTGTTACCTCACAGCAGGACTCAGATCAGCAGTCCTGTGAAAATAAGAAGATACAGAAGTAAACATACAGCAAGAATTTAAAAACTTGATCTAGGGTTTGATGCGTTTGTTTTTGTATGTTCTGTATTTTAGATCTTCATGTTTGTAAAACTGGCAAAGTTACAATGCCTCACGAGACTGGCCTTAGATTCTAGAGGAGGTCTCTCTTTTACAGCTCTTCCAAATCCCACCATCTTCTATTCTCAGTTCTCATGTGTAGCATGAAATCACTCAAATTTTCTCAGCCTCAGAAAACTGAGTTTCATCCTGTGACAAGTGTCATAAAGCTGAAAGCAGTAAAAGTTCAAAAGGGTAAAACAGAAGCACTGCATTTGATTTCAGACATTTATTTGCTTAAAATCTGATATACCCAGCGACACATTCCATGCATACATTTTCCCTCATTTTAGTATAAAAAGGATGAAAGAGCAATTATCTTGAGTACTGTGCACTCCTGTTAAATATTAAAGAATCCTATTATAAATTACAACCCTACCATTTTCACTTGACCTCATCTTCATGCGATCTTATTAACAGAGCAGCTGAGACTTCCGTCATGCAGTCAAATATGCAGGTTATCACTGGGTGGTTCAATTACCTCAATATCACCCTGACCCTTTGTGAAGTCCTCTCTTCTGCTTTCCATAGCAGAGCAGCGGTGAGCACAGTAAGGAAACTGCATAACCCCCAGTTAACTAGAGTGAAACTTGAAGCCTCAGAAGCATGTATGGCCACTCTCCTTGCAAAGATAGCTGGGTACTAAATGAGACTACTCACAATGGAAGGAACTAGCAGCTACTGCTGGGCAAAAAAATTAAGGTTCCCCTTGCCCCATCCTTTCTGTTTTCTCACATGTATCAACACTAACCAACCTGTGTGCTGATGGACTTACCCAACAAGAGAGGGATTTTCTTCTCACAGAACAATTACACTAAATCAGCCTCAAGCTAATAGTTTTATTATGCTCTTAGGGGAAAGTTGAACACAGAACAAAACAGTCAGTGTTCCTTGCTAAAGCCACCAATCTCAAACATGAGGCTAGGGAAGATGCTTTCCAGCAAGACTGTGCTTTGGCGTGATGGTCAAAACACATGGCTACTGCAATGAAGTTAACAGTTCTAAGTGTTCCATATTCCCAACTTCCCACTATGAAACAGATTCTCTGTCCAGATTCATATCCATATTAGTAACCACATGAATAGCTAGTGACGAGAAAGAGGGAGAGAAAATGCTGACCAAGCTGTCAACGCCCTGTTTTGGCGAGTCTTGTACATCACAGGAACGCAAGACCTTCTCACTACTGCCTCCCAGCAGGGGAGACCTCAGACCGTCTGACTGTGAGATAAGAGGTGCCACTGCTCTAATGATGTGACTTGTAACACCTTTCTTCTGATCATAAGCTCCAGCCAAATGGCATGTGCCTAGGTGCTGCCTCTCTGCTCCATAACCTCGCATGCCAGATGGAACTGGCCTGAGGATGACAGATGGCACATGTCAGCTGCACACAGCAGAGGAAAGCAGTGCATTGCTATAAGACACAGGCCTTGAGGAGTTGCCATCGTCTAACATCGAACTAACTACACCTCTCACCACAATACTTTACAGTTATATGCATAGCCACAGCAAGCTATTACAGCTACAATGCACCACTAACAGAAGATGCGGAACAGATGTCAGGAGCAGCTGTAAGAAGGAGCTGTAAGAAGGAGATGCTAGAACAGGAGATGCCTCAAAACCCCATTCAGACACTAGAAGTGTGAGAAACTGGTTGAGCTACCTGGGCAGGTAAAAGTGCAAAGAGCAGAACGTTGCATACCAAAGCTTTACCAGGGTAAGAATCATGAGAGGGCACAACAGAGAAAGGAGAGTGTACAATAATAACTGTATACAAAAAAAAAAGAAAAAAAAAAAAAACAAAAAAAACCCAAAAAAAATGGAGAATTATTGCAAAAGGAGAGAGATGCATTAAAAGCAAAGCTTCAGTGCTAAAAGTCACATTGATTCTCAGATGAAGATATCCACAGTACTGTCATTATTAGAGACATTCACAGCTTTAAACTAGAAAGCAGGACTACACAGGATAGTCAGTTAATCTAGACCTGGAGTAGAATGAGTGCGATAAGAGGCAAATACACAGTTCTGATCTTCCTGTATTTCAGAGATTGTTCTTCAGACTTCCAAACTCTTCACTTTAAAAATGCCTGACAGCCACAGGAAGGAAAAAAAATATGCTCTTATGGAATTTTTAGCACCCAGCATCAGTATAGCTGACCCTGGGAACACAGCAGCTAACTCTAGTACCATTAAGAGGAAAAAGCAATCAAAGAAAAAAGCACCCAGAGGCTTGAAGTGACAATTTATGTAAAGTACAACTTATGATTTTTATTACGCTTTTTTTTTTTTAACATGGAACATATGGTTATTTCTTTAGAAAACAATTTTAACATTAATTACTATTACTCTCTGTCTGGCAGACTATCTCATCTAGTTAGTGTGAATGTTGCAAGACATATTCAATATACTCCAGTGTAACAGTAATACCATTTCAGCCTATGAACTGTCTCTACTGCTTTAAGATAAAAACCAGAGAATTTAACTTCCACAGTCTTTGGAGTACACACAGATGCTCAGATGCTATGTTGTGCCTTGAACAACACAGAAACTCCTGATGTTAACTGTGACCTCTATCTTGATACAGTTACACGTAATAATACTTCTTGATGCCCACAGATTTAAGTTAAGATTTATAAGGTTGATTCATGCTGCTGTGTAAAAATGCTGACAATTATTTTCCTGCTGTGGAGAAATCTACATTTTGTATTTGCATATGTGTATTTCTTATACATGAAATTGATCCACTCAGGCATAGCCTCCCTTCAGGACAAAGTAAAGTGGCACAAACAACACAATTACGTAGAAAAGCCTTTTTGACGAAAATCTTTAATGTGTTAAATATGAAAAATTCAACACAGCTTTAGAATTTATAGCTTTTACTTTGTCTTTTCGATTCAAATAAAATCCCCCAGCAGAGCACGCTGGAACAAACCATTCAGAATTCATTTGTCTGTGGGCATCTAAAGGGTCCTTAGAAGCAATTCATAAACTTATTAAAATGCATACATATTTGTCCTGGGGCTTAAGCACATACTTAGAAGTGTTTTGGTTGTTTTTTTTTTCCCCAAGCAAATTGTTACTGTTCTTTTAGTAACCTGCTATAACTATGCTCTGCAAATTACATAATGGGGTTGAAGAATTCAGATTTTTGGCCAGGTACTTAATTCAACTGTATTAGACACATACAGGTTAAATGCTTTTTGCCGGCAAGGCTCCATAACTGCAGTAGCATGCACCGAATTAAATCTAGAAGGAAAGAGGGACCTTTTGGTACAAAGGTTTGCTGGCATGCAAATACCGACCACAAAAATCTTAGCTTGTATTGTTAGTGTATCAAAGAAAGATTGTTTTAGGTAATGGGAGACTGTTCTGAGAAACTGTAGAAATGAAACACACAGGTGAGAAATAGAAGAAATAGAATAGACTCAGCTGAGTATAGCCTTGAAAAGTCCTGTATCTGTCTTTCTGTCAACTAAGTTTAAGAATACAAAACCAAAACAAACAAAAAATGCTCCTGAGCTCCTTCACTGCATGCAGAAAAATGAAGGGCTAAGAATGCCTAATTAGATAACATTAAGCAATACAAAATGCTTTTATAGTCTCTCACTAGCCAACACATATTCATCCAGAAGAAGAATTTAATAAAGACCTGTGGTACTAACAGAGTTGCTGATCAAAATGTACATTAGCAAAACACATTTATTGTTTTGAATTTTTAACACCTACTAAGAATATATTTACTCATCTTACCAGTCAGGGAAGGTAGAAAGTTCACATGCACATATACCACTATCTGGCTAATGAGAATCAGATATTGCTTTCCATCAGTTCTACAAAAAAAAAACAAGTTATCAAATCCTTCACGTATGAAGTTCCTGTATAAAGAACAGCAGCTCCCATTAGAAAAATAGTTTAAATAAGTCTTATGCTATAATCTTAAAACTGACTTTTAAAAACCCTGGGAACTGAGCCAAAGACCTATTTATTTTGCCAATCAGCTTCTGCTATGTATCCATTAGGATAGTACAGGAAAGGCTTTCTCTTTCACAAGCATCATGAACTCAAATTTCCCACCATATTCCTTTATGTACAACTATACTTGCAATCAACATTTGCCTCTCTTATGTGCATTTGTTTAAGGCAGTTTTAAACTATTCTGGAAAGCTATTTTGTCAGTTAGTTTCAATAAGCATATGTCTTCCCCTTAAGTTCATCTCCCTATTTTAGAGATGACATAAAATGGTTTCTAAACATCCTGCTTTCTTAGAAATACTTGTACTACCTGCTTCATACTGTTCATTTATGACATGTGTGGTCAAGTTATAAGGTTCTTCAGAAAAGGGCATATAGGGATAGGACAAAGGGGAATGGCTTTAAATTCAAAAGGGTAGATTTAGATTAAATATTGGGAAGAAATTCTTCACTGTGAAGGTGGTGAGGCACTCGCACAGCTCACGCAGAAAAGCTGTGGCTGCACCGTCCCTGGCAGTGTTCAAGGCCAGGTTGGATGGAGCTTGGAGCAACCTACTAGGTAGTGGAAGGTGTCCCTGCTCATGGCAGGGGCGGTGGAACTGGATGATCTTTGGGCTCCTTTCCAACTCAAACCATTCTATGATTCCAAAATAGAAGCAAGACCTTAAAGGTGAGCAAGATCTCTGTATGCTAAATACCTTAGGTTGACCCAAACATCATCTAAACCTTCCATGAAAAGTTCCTTCTGTTCTTTGAAGGCCAATTAACTTTACCCAGAGAGAGAGAGGTGAATAACTAACGTAATCATAATCGTTGCAAAAGAAAAAGTTCACTTTAAACTAACGACAGCAGTGTTTGGCAGAACTGCAGACACGCTTTAGCAGACTCCGCTTTAGGCTGATCCCGCTGGAGGGCTCTGCAGGAGCGCGGCCGCAGCCCCGCTGTTGGAGGCGCCAGTGGCTCGGCTCAGCCTCTTCCTAGGGCTGGGGCTGCGGTGAGGCCGGTCGTGCACCGCCCCCCCAAGAGCCAGTACGAGGGGGTCTGCCCGAACCATCCCGAGGCGGTCCGGCAGGCCCCCGCCGGGCACGGCGCTATTTCTGACCAACTGCACACCCCACTGCCCCCGAGATTAACTTAACGCGAAGTTGCATCCCAGCTACTCGACCGTCACACGCTTAAAGCAGCAGCAGCCACCCCAACCATGTAGAGCAACAACGAAAGCCAAAGGGAGCCCGGGGCGGGATGGACGGCAGGGCGCACGGCGAGCCCGGGGCGCCGGCTGCCAGCGGGTCATCGGAGAGCCCTCACGGGTACCTCAGACTGGGCTCCTCTCTCCGGTGCCCTGGCCAGAGAGGCGGGCGATACCCCGGTCGCGACTTGCCTTCAAGCTCTC
>JANHGB010041338.1:28859-43547 GCA_026283785.1 Coracopsis vasa
GTGAGGAGGAAATGAAAAAATTATTGTCATCAAGTGTGCCAAAGGCATGAATATCTAGTGGAAACAAAGGCTGATCTGTGGGTGGAGTTTTAAAAGGAAAAACATGTTCATGAAATAAAACATCTCTGCTGACAAAAAAGGGTATGCATGTCTATACTCTCTCTCCCCATCAACATTGCCCCACCCCTTTTCCTACAACCAGCATTGATACAACCATGTGAGCAGCCAACTCAGGCCAAACAGCTCTTCAGTGTATGTTTTGTTTGCTGAACTCCCTGAAGCAGCACACCATGGAATTGAACAATGTACTGGTGCAAATGATGTATTGGTGCAGTATTGGTGCAAATGAAGCAGCCAGAGCAAGTAGTCTTTCTCTTTGGATGGAGGGAAGAAGGGCGGGGCTGTTCATTTTGGCAGCAGCCCACAGGTAGCTCAGCTTAACCACTCACTTCATGTGCAGTCCTTACAACCTGAACACTAATTTTTGTGCAAATATGTAAAATTACTATCATGTGCTGTACAAAGAAAGGATGTGACTAGAGACATAACTAACAGTAGAGATTAACAGCAGGACGGTGGGGGCAAGTTCCTAACTTGGCTGACCAAAAACTGGTGTCACGCTTTAACCCATTTACTGCTGAGTCCACAGAGCTGTGTCATGCCAGCACTACAGGCTTTCAAATCTTTAGCATGCACACAGGTTGGATGTTTATTCATTTTCCATACTAAATGTTGAGTTGAGCAGTTCTACAGTTCCTTTGAGGCTCATCTTTTTTCCATCACACCATGATGTCATGTCACCATTCAATGCAGCTTGTCTGAAAGCTGCAGTGGGACTGCAGCCTCCAAGGGTCTGCCCCATAAGCAATTAGGAGTGACACTCAAATGTATTTCAGACTATATGTCTGTAAACCCACACATGGCAGCTATTACAAAAGGTCATGAAACATCTTTCATGCCTGACTTCCGCAGTTTCATGTTTGCCTTTGGTAAGAACAGCAAGGGCTTTCTCAAGGAGACGTTCTGTCATCTCTGTTACAGGATTTGATAAGAAGCAAGTGGTAAATGTCACTTGCATCTTCACTTACCAGCCAGCTGAAACTCAGCTTGATACTTCTGGACTTCCGTTTTTAAGTGCTCGACACTCAACTATTTCAGCAATTTAGATAAGCTGGAAAAATGCAGCAAGGACACACACCACCCTTCTGGTAATGAATTCACTTCAAGCTATTTGATGATATACGGAGAGCAGCAGCTAAATCTAACTATGACTTATGCTGAAAGCTACCACCGGTGATGAAGATCTGCATTCACCATAGTATATCAAGTTTAAAAGTAGGCCTGAAATGTGCTGGGGAGACTGAGTAAAATGCTAGCATTTTACTATAAGAACCATGATTGGAGTGGAAGATGTTGCCTTAATAAAATATGCTTTGTACCTGCTCTTAGTAAATCACAGAGAAATTGACAGTCTGTACAGGAGAGGAAGGCTAGAGCTCAGCTTGCAAGCAGACTGAATTACTTTTTACTACATATTTGAGGTTATTGGCAGACAGCCCATGTTGCCATTTAGTCCTCATAGCAAGTGTGTTTTAAACAATATTTTCCATATAGACAGACACACTGTAGCCACTGAGACTCCAGAGGGCTGCCATATAGGCCCTCCTGCCCTATGGAGGCTCTGGTTTGAATTCCAGGTAAGACAAATCAAAACCAAAATTGAAATTATATCCATACTGAAAAATTGTTAGTTCTCCACACAGCAAATAACAGAGAGAATGGCAAAATCATCCCAAAGAATGAAGAGAACCACACTGCTTTCTTTCCCCCCAAGAGCTACAAGCATGTTCCCATGTTGGAAGAGAGGAGCATTTCTGACTAAGTATCACCTGCTGACCCTTCTAGGGCGTGATGTTTTTGTCACAGACAGTAGTGACACTCACACTCCACAATCCCCATATCTGCATCCATACAGACAAAGCAAGAGTTTGAAATTACCTAATTGTGATTTAATACTCCCATGTAATAGCCTGCTAAATCTTTGCAACAGCTGCTGACTAGTTGTGGTCCCAGAATGGCATCTCCATTCTTTATCATTGCTCTTGCAAGTATCAGTCTATAACTGAACTCATATGTTCATGAGAATTCAACAAATTGGAAAAGTGAGCATGCCTTCGTCCATGGTAGGTCTGTGAGTTAAAATGGAGTAAACTTGACTGTATGATGTTTGTAAGAAACACGTAAACACTAAAAAGCCCAAATAACAAGGAATTAAGTCCCTCGGATCCATCACTTGCACTTCACTGGCTGTTGTCTTGGGGTTTTTTAAAGCAATGTATT
Source organism: Coracopsis vasa (assembly GCA_026283785.1). NCBI lineage: Eukaryota > Metazoa > Chordata > Aves > Psittaciformes > Psittacidae > Coracopsis > Coracopsis vasa. The sequence continues at coordinate 31,200 of JANHGB010041338.1, forward strand.
GAAACAGCCTCAGTCATCAGTTCCCCCTTGGGCAAAACAGGCACATGGAAGGAGAGAGCATTTGCAGGACTGACCCTTCCGTGGCACTCAGTCAGCCAATATCTAGAAACAAGGTGGCCAGGATGGCAAAAACCTAGAGCCAACTCTGCTACCTCTCACAGTCCTGGAAATTGCTTTGAATAGAAACTACTGTGTCTTTATCAGAGCAATGTCTTCAGCTGTAATTGGGGAAATGCTAGACAGAAAAAAAATTGTTAATTGGAATGTCTGCTTATACTGGATTACTATATATGTTCTCCTTCTCCCTTTTGTATTTTAGACAACAATATCCCCATACTTAAACTCCTCTTAGGTTGCTAATAAAATAACTAATAAAACACTTTAAAAAAAAAAACAAACCACAACACAGATTTACTCAGTAAGATATCTTCTTTACCTTTCTCCTCAGGGAGCAGAAGCTTTCTATGGCCTATGCAGATATGCTTACCTATAAGGTATTTTTAGTAATGTACTATGGCTGCTTATTAGTCCCACTTTAGAGAGACCCTTAGGCTATTGCTTTTTTGCACAATCAAAATAGAATTGCACTGACTTCTGGGTGACTAATTGATGCAAATTATACTGACATAGCTGGTGATTTTCTTACTTTAAATTAGCAACCGTTTTGATGCAAAAGTCATTAAAAACAGAGAAGAACTAAGTAAATAAAAGTGCTATTTGTTGTGTTGTTGGCTAGGCTGAATCAGCTCATGCTTTTAAAATACTTTTATCATTATTTTCTTTTAATCAGCTCAGCCTAAATTCAGAGGCCACTGTTTTAACATTACTGTGTCATTGCCTGGTTGGGTCTAATTTGCAACTGTGGCTGGACAAGAATTTGCACAGTTGCAAGAACTGTGATGATTTCAGTACTCAGGATGGAGGGAGAGAGAGAAAGGAGAAAGGCAAAGACAGAATGAGACAAGCTTTTTCTGTTATAGAAAGCAGACATATCCAACACTATGATTAGTCAGAACTTCCTTCTCTTCTTGCATTCTTTAATGTCATTTACATACTACTTTTCAGAAACAACAAACTCAGTGAGAAGATGCAGGAAAGATGTATCAGTTTTAATAACTATTTTCTCCTGCCTTTCCCAAAATATCTTTTTTTCAGTTTGCCAAATAGACTTTTAGTAATATCCTCCCTTTCCCACCCTTTCCCTAACCAACTCAAATATTTCCAAAGCCATTTCAGCAAAGCAGTCAATTGTATTTTATAAAGGTTGTGAATGACAAGCCCTGACCATCTCTAGCCCTCTTCACAACGTAAGCATGACCTGTAGGTTTGCACTGAGCAGTAACCAGAATTCATAGCACCAAAGTGGGAAGCTGAGAAACCAGTAAATGAAGCATTTAAAATGACATATAGCTCCTCATCTACAGTCTTGCATAGGACAGCTGTGCAGTGGAGACCGGTCCAGCCCAGTGCAAGAAGCTGCACCACTACCACAGACGCCTGGAACAGATTTGGGTGAAGGACCACGGCACCTGCTTTCCACCAGTGCAAGGGCTAATCATGAGCATGGCCTTGGGGGTATGAAGGCAGCAAGGATTTCTGTCTCAAGGTACCTGCAAGAGCATTAGAAGGTAAGATACCAGCCTGAGGAATGATGCTGCCTGTCTTTTATTCCAACTCATGGCCCAGAGAAGCTGTCAAATCCTCCACTGTTGCCTAAAATAGCTGGAAAGTATAGACATCTACTTCAAAAAAAGTGCCTGGGGTGCTCATGGGAACTTCTCTTGGAAAACTCTCATCACTTTTTCCTTACTCAAAAAATCTTCCCTTTGAAGTTCACACAATGCATACAAATACATGAGTGAATTCTAATACAATGCTAGCAGAAGAAAAAAGAACAAGAAATGATCCTAAATCTTGGGATACAACTATGATTCCCCTGGAGAAAAGGCAGTCTCATAGCTGTAGCGTTCTTCATCACCAGACTTATGTTGTACCCCTTGCTGTCTTAGTTCTTTAATCCCAGTAATAGATTTGTGACTAACGTAACATTTTAAGAGATCTGGAGCAGGGATCACAGCATTTTCCTGGAGCAAGGATTTGATTACAACATTCAAAGATGTGATACATTAATAAAAAAAGAATTAATCTGCTACAAGAAAAGAAATATCTTGAAGCATGTTTATTAATTCCACTGGGATTATATGAACTGCTCAGATCCTTAGAAATTTCTTGTATGGTGCTATAACTTATGCTACTGTGATAGGGAGAGTAGACCTGGTGCCAGCCTGCTTATCTATCTAGGAGGAGGTCAAGGATTAAGCATTATCAGTGTATGAACAGACTTGCCTGGAGAGAGCAAGAGTAAAAGCATCATCAATAAAGGCAACCTTGATAAAGTTAAAAATTGTTGAGTTTCCAAAGTCTGTTGCAAAGTATGTTGAGTACATTGGCTTTCAGCATTGTGTACCTCTAAATAAACAAAGTGTAGTTCTACGGTGACTTCCAAAAAGAAATTCTGCCATGGGATCAGAGCACAGGGCATCTGCAGGAAACCCAGTTCTGCTGGTGAGCCCACAGGCAGCTGGGCTGGAACATCCTCTCTCTAGCAAATAGAGACTCTGCTCAAAACAAGGACAACAGAGAGGTCAAGATGCAGTGTGCAGTGTCAATTTACCTCTAGGCTGCTCCTGAGGTTTGGTGGCAAGAAATCAAGCAGGACTGTTTAGTGAAGGTTCTGCAGGGGAATTTTCACCAGTTGTTGGATATCAAGATCTATGTGGCTTAAGAAGTTATTTACATTGTGTTGTTTAGTTTTCCCTGCTCTGTTCCAGCCCTCCAAGATGCTGCTTGGCTTCTTGTGACCATGCCCCAGAGCACACATCATGAGCATCTGTGACCACCCATGTGTGGATTCCAGATGCCAGGGGTGTGGCTGTAATCGATGCTTCAATTTAGACTGTTCCTTTGTTTACCCCCTCTTTATATGCGACAACAATGTGTGCCTGGTCCATATACCTTGTGCTTTGTGCTTTCATTACTGTATTGTAAACTGATTGGTTACTGTAACCTGCTAAACTGGGGGGCTGGGAAGTGGTTGGTATTCAAGTATGCTGATTAGACACATGGCTTTATAGCTACCTACAAAAATTGTCATGTGTTGCTCACTGGGTACAAAAAGGCATTCGGAAGCAAAGCTTTATTCCACAGAGAAAAAGGTTTATTTAACCTGAATAGTGTCACTTAGTGCTGACACCAGAAAGCCAGAATACTGCACATCAGCAGGTTTCTTTTATAATCTCTTGAGGTTCTACTTCAGCTGTTCTCTGCCCAGCTTGCATGTCTATTTGCCTCATCACAAATGATTGCCAATTTATTGTCAAGGGTAAAATTATCTACTCTAAATCCCTGCTAACTACCTCACTTACAACAAATGATGAAGAAAAAGCCTAGGTGTTTTTTTTTTTGTTCCTCCAGGATTTTACTGGGCTAATATCTCTCAGCCTAAAATTGAGGCCAAGGCAAATTATATCACACAAACTATATTCAAGTAATATTAAGAATTCAAAATTGCAAAAGTTGCAGATTTCAAAGATGGATCTGAAATTCCCATCTAGCAGCCTCTTCTTACAGCATCCTGTAAGCTCAGAGACTTTACAAAATAAAAGTGTATTGCTCCCAGGTTGGAGACCCATGAGCTACATCAATACCAGCAAACCAAGCAGAGCCATGGCCTGGGCTCAAACACCACTCATAAATGTCCATACTGTTTACACATTAGTGCACTACCTGGCATGGTTTACATTCATATCCATCAGCACTCTGACATGTAATATGTGGTCCAGAAGCAGCACTGAGCCATGGCTGCCCTCATTTGCTATGTAGGCAAGGACACCCCCTTCATTAGGGGAAGAAAATGCAACATTATGGGAGCAGGTAGTGCTACCTCATGTCCATCAGTGAGAAAGAGTTCTTTCCCTCTGTTTACTTCCTAAAGCAGACAAAGATATTTAATATTTTTATAATTACAAGCCCCAGGACAATTCTTTAGGGTTTGCATCTGGATTTCTTTTCTTTTTCCCCCCTTCTGTTTTTTCTGCTTTGGATTGACCCGTATCATCAGTGCATTCTTCCACTCCCCTTGGCATGTCAAGAAACTTAACTGAGTTTGTGCTAAGATCAAGCACAGCTCCTCAAGGGAACTGTGCAACCCAAATAAAATTAAATGCAGAGATTAAGATGAATAGGGGAGGATGCGATTAACACAATCAATTAACACAAGTTCTCCTGAGTGGAATAAGACCTACCACATCCATGGTAAGTTCTCATTAAGTTACTCATTTTCTTATGGACGAATATACAGACAACCCATAACAGTCTGTTTTTCTAGTTGTTGTCCACAATACAGGCAGAAGTGAAATGGGGTGTAGGCAAGTTCAGGCCTTTCTGATTAGCACAGGTATGGCCAAGTTCTCTGACAGACAAGCGGGCTGATTTGTCCTGTGTCAGGGCCAGAGATTAATTCAGTACTCACATTTCCAGACCTGCAGAGGTCTGTCTTGTGTGGGCTGAGCACCCTGCTTAAGCATGTTTGTGCGAATCTATGTGGGGAAAAAGGCAGATGGGAAGCAAGAAACATGTCATCTCTTACTTTAAATATACATCAGTTCCAGCATGGGGAGTCAGATCAGCAAACACCAAGTGCGGAGCACCTGGAGCCACAGCACAGTCCTTGGTCCAGATCTCTACCTCCAGGAACTGAGGGTGAATGGCAGAGGACAGTAAGTTGTTTTATTCAACATTTATCTGTTTGAGAGAGGATTAAAACAAACAAACACTTTAGTAAGGCATTCACAGACCTTCTCTGGAAGCAGGGGAACATGGAAACAGAGCAATTTAAGGACAACAGGAGGAAGCCCCAGGCATCTTCCTGGCTGCTATCAGTCCTGGGCTCATTGCACTTCTCTATTGCCTTATGCAACTGCCCCATTCTTCCTTCTAGTCTGTTCTTCAAAAACCCTGGTTTTACTATCACCCCTGCTCTCAACATCAGTTTTGTTCCTTTCTTCTCAGACTTCTCATCAGCCACTGCTTCCCTGTGGAGCTGCCCGTCCCATTTCAGCATTCTGCTCTAGTGCTGCTTGTAGTTCCTGGCTCTGTGTGTGCGTGTGTGCATGTGGTTATATCCGGAGTGCAGTTCAGCAGCCTGCATCAGATTAAATGCTTCCACAATAAACAAAATATGTTTTCCTTCTTTAATAAAACCTAGAGAGAGAATTTTATTTCTTTCCTCATTTACTTTTACAAAAAGGTACACTGGTGATGCTCTAGGGCTTTTAAAATTATGTGAGATATATCCCCTAAAATAAATAACACTGACTGTAATAGCAGATTCCTGTGGAGCCTCCCCACACCCACCATCCAGCAGATCCAAAATAAGCAAGGTCCTGCTCGCCTGAGTGAGGGTTGCTCCAGAGTTTGCCATTATAAGGCTGAGAGAACAGCAGGCACTGCATGAGCAAGACGTGGATTTTTAGTCCTGATTGACAGGGGTCCTTTATAAGGGCCATTTCTGAGGTATGACAGTCCCCGCCTAGCCAGCTGCTTTCGCTCTCACAATATTTCAGCTATGCAAAATATGGTGATAACACTTAAAATTAATGCTAGTTCCAGAGTTATTCACAGGGTTAGGAATATTTATCTCTGTAAATTGTGATCTTATTAAAACTGGGATGCATTAGGAAATACCTAAAGCACACGCTCTAATAAAGCAAGTCTCTTCAGAAGGATTAAAGAGAGGTTAAAATCTGGGTACATACTCTTTCATGAAAGCATGTAAAGGCATCAAAGCAGGGATGAGATTGTTTTTCTGTGCCTTTTGTTTGTACAAAAGCTGTTTGGCATCTATATTGTATGTGTTTGTTTGTTTGGCAGTAGTCTGCCATATGGCTTTTCCCTTTTCTTCCAACTGCGGCTCTGTTTTCTAAGAAGCAGAAATCAGAATGGTGGGTAAAATAAAAATAATTTTGACAAAAAATGTGCATTACTTTGGTGTTTTAAGAGCATGCTGATATAGCATGTATATATTGTGTTTTGGAGAGAGTTGGGAGAGAGACAAATTCAATTCCACGCCTCCAATGCATTGCCATCCTCCCCTGCAGCACAGCAAAACCCCATTTCTGTACCCAGGCACAGGTTTCCTTCTTTATTTCACTTCCTTTCCTTCCAAAATGTCAGTCTTTTAGGTACATGTCCAAAACACCAACCTTCTAATCTGCTCAAAAAAGGACATTTCAAAGCTGAAAAATCACACTCCCTTCTTTTTTGCTTTGATTGTTTGTTTTTCGTCTGTGTAGTTTCCCTCAAAATAAGCCAACTTTGCATTTACAGCCATTCTTCCTTATGAAAACAGCTTAAATATATTCCTCAATGAAACCTGGACACTCTTTATTTCAATAATCTCTCAGTGCTCTAAGTGAAGCAGATGCTGTTGAGTCAGACCAACAGACTTTGTACTCTTCCTAGTAATTTTTGTTATCTAGATTCTCCCTTTAAAACAAAAGAATCCCCTAAATCTGTATATCACCCAGTCTCCAAGAGGGTTACAAAAGGCCACTGGAAAGAAAATAGTGCACAACATCTGGAGGTTGCAGAGTCTGCTCTGCCCAGCTTCCTCCTTGGGCTGGAGTCAGCTGTGAATCCTGCTGACTCAGACCCGCCACGTTTTCAGAGGAGTAAAAGATGACTAAAAAGTGCTAAAGTAAGTGTTCATCTATAATTAAAATTTGCCAGTTCTGTCTAAATGAGTTCAAAATACCTTTTCCAGAAAACACTATTCCTATAAAATGAGATATTTTTTTTTTTTCAGATCAAAGAATAGTTTTAATAAACGAGGACAAAACCCTCTGTCACAGCATTTCTTACAAAATAGTGATGAATTGCTTCAGTTTCTAACCTGATTGCTCTGACTTCTGAGAAGCATTTCCCGATCAGGTGCTGGCAGCAGACTACTTGTGGGGTTCCTCTGCTGTGCATGGCCCCCAGGGCTGGATATGTTAGCAGTGCATACCTGCACAAAGTGGGTGACCAAGGGCTATGATCCCTGTGATCACCTTAGAAAGCAGCAGACAAAATCAGTGGCTGCTTCCTACCTATCTGATGAATCATTTATATCAAAGAGAAGTTTTTGCAGCCTCAGTAAACACCAAAGCGTAGTCTCCCTGCTCCTTCAGAGCTCTCTCAGCCAATTTCTCTGGTTTTCTCCATTGCAATGAAAGCTTTTTTCCACAGTCACCATGCTCCTGGAGCTTCCAGTGGGAAGGTGACAGTACAGCACAAAGGCAGCTTTGCTCCAGAGGCTGTATGCAACCCCTGTGCAGCAACCACTGAAGACTAGACTTCATGCTGATTTATTTCTGAGGAGGTTTCAAAGAGTCTGCTGGCTTCTATGCAAAGTGACCAAGGTCTCTCTGGTGTGACTATCCTAGACAGATAATTTTCCAGACATGTTTTGTAAAATTATTGAAATTTCTATTGACCTCCATCAACACAAATAATTTTCCTCTATTTCACCGTATTTACCATGTCTCCAATAGCATCAAAAGCATGCAAACTATTAGAGAGGGGATCTCTGTCCTATTGTCATCATTTCAACACAGCCAGAAGAAAATCTCAATGTAAGCATTTTCTCAAGTGTCCAAGAAGCTATATTAGGAATATGGCCTTGGAGGAATAAAAAAAAAAATAAAAAATATCTGTTTTATCTCAAGTGTGACAAAGGTTTTTTTTATTCCTTATTAATAACCTAAAAGACAGGCCCATGTGGCAAACATTCATAGTCTTGCTAAGCATTAAATGGATGGATAAGCCAATCAAAGAAGAATAGCTGTAGATCCTAACACTGAAAAAGGCACTAGGCATATTCTCTGGGTCAAGAGGAGGGAGGAACACTAAGAAAAGGATGAATTCGGAGTGGGAAGCAAGGATTGAGCTGAGACCTTCTCTTCCTTTATAACTTCCTTTGTAAATGAAGAAGAGTGTCTGTGCAAAGAGACAGGCCAGTTGAATGAAAGAGATCAGATCCCATGTGTGCCTCAAAGAGCAGAGTTGGAAAAGCAAGTCTTCAGCTCCAGAAATGAAACCAGCAGGTTTTCAGGATGCAGGAATCTATGAGGCAGGCTCTTGGGAGCTGAGTGAGGTTTCAGCCTTCAAGGAGCTGAGGCTCCTCCATCCAGCACTCCTCCCATGTCCACCCCAGGATGGGTGAGAGCACCTCATCAGAGGAAGCTCCACCTTGCATAGCTGCAGCACAGCTGCCAGCACAGACATGACTGGACAACAGGCTCCTCAGAGCATAGATTTGTTCAGGTCTCAGTGGTTAAGCTACGTTTTATCACATGTTTGAACCATGCTTTATTTCTCCATGCTTTATGGTAATGATGAAGTGGTTGGCCAGTAAGAAAACCCCATTCAAGCAAACTCTTAAAAACCATGATTGTATTTGCCTACGGCTTGGCTTATAAAGATAAAATAATGGAATAATAAATCCTTCTCCCCCGTCACCAAAGGGCTTTGTTTTTCCAAAGTTAAATAAGCTGGTGGATTGTGCCAGTGCACATTTTACTCTCTCAACATGTGAGTCACAATCAACTTTAATTACTTAAGTAACTCAGTCCCCAAGCCCGGTTTACAGTGGGCACCATTGAACCGTTTGGCAACCAGCCTGTGATTTGTAGATGCATCTGAATCTCCCACATGCATGCAGTGCTCCCCTACATAAAACTATATATTCGTACACTCCTTCCAGGAGTCATATATTATCTGCATCATCTGCATTGCAAACACACCAGAAGCGCACTACAGTTTTCTCTGGAGTTCAGCTAGCTTTTCATGTTTCCCATGCCTGAAAGTACATTAAACATTCCTGCTTCATCCTGTATCTCCACTTTACTGACTACACAGCTTCTTTTATGCAGAGCAGTATTCCCCCTGTATGTAGGTGAAGGTTTGTTTACTCACATAATACAGGATGGTTCCTGAGCTAGTAATTCCAAAAAAAAAGCAGCTGTAATGACAATGAGGAACAACAGAAGGAACCAAGTAACAATATTTCCTTCTCAACATTTGAATGGGTTTGGCTAGAAGTGAAGGAGAACTGAAAAAAAAGGATAGCTAGGTGGGATCACCAGCCAGGAAACAAGCTGAGGTGAGCTCTGCAGTTATGGCTACTGGTAGGAGCAGCGGAGAAAGCCAGCATTAAGAGAAAGAGGAGAAAGGCAGCCCCTATGAGTGCTCCTTTGGGCACGGCCAGGCTGCAAACTGCCTCTCCTGCAACCACCCGAGTTCTGGGAAATCACTTATGTGGCTTTTAAAGTCTTTGTTCTCAAATAGATCCTTTGTTGCTTCAGATACAGAGATCAGCTTACAAGCTGTTCTGGGCAAACACAAGAGGAAAAATACCATTTGTGAGAAAAGTGTAGCATTGCAGAAAGTAACATTTCTAGAGCGCACAGTAGAACCAGATGTTCCACTCAAAAGTATTTGTGGTCAGGGACTATGCAGAGAAACTAACTGCTATAAAGAGAAAACCCAGCACACCGGATGCAAGAAAAGGTTACACCAAGAGAAAAAAGGAACACTGACGAAGGATATATTAGGTGTCTTGCATTGACAGCTGTAATTACAGGTTACTATCCAAGCAAAAAAAGGGTTGGATCCAGCTTCCACCTCCTCCACAGATGGACTTGGACCAGACCATGTAGGCTTCACTTCAATGTTGACTAAGGATTTGATGGCTTTGCCACACAGAGGGGTTTTATTTTCCTCTTTCACTGTGCCTTAGTCGTAATGATTGGGTGCAGATCAGAAGCGACCAGTTCTGGGAGGGCTGGCAAAGGAAGGTCTGGCATGACAAGTTTCTGTATGGCCATTTCTCCAGGGCACCACACAGAGCGTGAGGAGGAGGAAGGCAGCTATCAGTCCCTCACAGCTCTTTCCAGCCCAGCAGACTCTTCTGAGGGCAAGAATCCCCTTGTGAGTGGGGACTGGGCTGTTTCTGTCATTCTGAATAACTGTGAGGGACAAATTCACTGATATGTTTAGGTCACCCACAAGATACAGTGATGGAAGATGTGGAAAAGCATACAAATAAAAATAAATAAATACTTCAGTCATAAATTTCAATGACAGAAAAGCATAACAGAAGAACAGCCATACTGTCATGCCACAAAGATATTAAAAGATTCAGCTGGCTTTATACCCTGAATGCGGTGAGAAGGAAAGGCTTAAGTGAAGCACATGAGATAAAATGCACATACTTGAGTGACCTTTCATTGTCTCCCAGCTTTTGGTCATCAGTGACATAATGACTTCTGAGCTGTGGGTTTCATCCTGAACATCATCTTAAACAGAAACTGGTGGCCCCATCTTCAGTAAATTTGCCCCATCAGTTTTCTAACCCATTTATTTTTTTGGTCTCCGTAATATCCCATGGCCATGAGCTGCACAACTTCACCACATGCTGGGTGATGAAGTGCTCCTTTTTTAAACATGCAGCTGATTATTTCATCAGCCCTTATTCTTATATCATCAGGAAAGATAATTAATCTCTTTCCTCAACTACCCATTACCATTCATGATGTTATCAGGCTTCATCTCTTCCTCAAGCCAAAAATACCCAGTATATACTGCCTTTTCTCACACAAAAGTCACTCTATTCCCTGAGCCTGCTTCTTCTTTTTTCTGGGCCACTTTCAGCTCTCCATTCTGAGCTGTGGTGATGAGTTCACCGCATAATATTCAGGATGCAGATGCGTCATGAATTTATGTGGTAGCATAACTACTTTTTTTTTTGTTTGCTCTCTATTCTTTCCTTAGTAATTCTTACTAATCTTTTTGACCAACACTGAGCAATGAACTGATTTTCACAGGGACTTACCAGTAATGACTCCCAAATCTCTTTCCTGTACATTAGAAGCTAATTTAGAAACTGTCATTCTGTATGTAGTTAGGGTACTTTTTCCCCATATGCATCACTTTGCATCTATTGACATTGAATTTCTTCTGTCATCCTATTGCCCAATCACTAAGCATTGTAAGATCCTTCTCCAAAGGTGAAAATGAGAAAATTGTTAGTGAAATCCATCCAATTTCATGTTAAATGTATTTGTAATTTCATGGGAAGCATAGTCAATATGTGAAGAATACAACTCGGCAAAAAAACATATCTCTGACTGTCAAGAAGTTCTAGGAAGCTCATCTCATGGAATATCTGATTTCTAGAGGAAATAAATCATTTTCTTCATTTGTATGTGGCTGTGGGAGTTACAGCTTTCCAATCTGAACTTCAAGTCTGAAACATCTACGATGCAAGGAAGGCTGGATTTGGCAATCAGTGGTTAGCATCTCTTCGTTATCTCAAGGGGACTAACTAAGCCCATACAATTCGGAGTATTGATATCCCAGTCAGGGTAGCTATATCCTGACAAGATTATGTCAGGTCTGATAAAACTGTGAACTGGCATTCTTCAGTGCCCTGACACCTTGAGGCACGGTGCACTGTATGCTTTGCTGTTTGTATCTCCACCCCCCGTACCACAGATGGCTGCTGCTCACATGCTGCATTCCCCTGAAAATATACTTTGCAAATTATTTTCATTAATAGCTTTCTGTAATGATTTTTGAGCTGCCTGTATAGTCCGTCCACACCTCCAAGCAGCTAGCTGTGCCACACAAAGTAAGAGCATGTCCCACTCGTAGAAGAAAAATATTCTCTGTGCAATGAGAGAGGTAAAGAGGACTTGTTACTATTGTAACGAGCAAGTTCTAGTGTGCATAAGGTAAACCAGACCTGATACTTGTAAGTGAGTGCCTGCACAAGCCAAGGGGTAACTGTTTGGCTATGGATTTGCAAGCATAGGTCCTGTCCAAGAAAATAGTATGGCAGGACCTGGGAAAGATTTGGTGCCATCTCCTCTCCTCAGGCAAAATGCACCAAGTTGCCACAGGTTTCCTTTCCTTCCTTCTCCTTCCCCATTGCCTTGACTCTATGAACTTTAGTTAAGCAAATGCAAAGGCTAGTGCTTTAGCACACACTCTAAGTCAGAATCCCGCCTAGACGTAGTGATACCGCAGCACCGCCAGGCCTCGGTGGGCTCTCGATAGCCGGCCGCCCACCCCCTGCGACGGGTCCGGTGGGGAGCGCAGCTCGTGGACCACATGATCGTGTGGCACCCAGTGCTAAATCATTTCAACCTTGCTCACTAGTCTTCGTGCAACCATCCTAGGAGAAGGAAAACTCTAACTTCAAACCCGGGCAGATGGAGCTCGTCTGGCCTTGCAAGGCCTTCCATC